>JANHFL010002902.1:134893-148001 GCA_032468155.1 Oxyrhabdium leporinum | reverse complement strand
AGAGAGCTCCGGATCTATCCTGGAGCTCTCTTATCGGTTGCAGAGGCCTTCAGGAAAGCCTTGCCTGCTGCAGAAGAATTGGGCCAGCAAGTCAGGTGTCGGGGTGTACGAGGCCTGGCTGCAACTGTCCGAAGGTAAGTAGTAGGGCAGCTCCACCCACCCAAGCTTAATTTTTTTACCTATGCACCCTGGAGTGGGCGGGGTCTAAATCAGGGCTTATTTTGGTGGGTACGTCTTATATTAGGCACACGTGTGAAAATCAAGCTAGGGCTTACTTTCGGGGTAGGCCGTATTTTCGGGTAAACACGGTAACTATACTAGACTGAAACTACCGGTAGACACAAATATACAAAATTCATAAGCCCTGCTAATAATTAGACAGTCACCAATTCTCCCCACTCACAAAAAAATAGGTTATTTCCCACAGTTGTGCAATTAAATAGAAAGACGTATTTTAACACTTCCCAAATAAAAGTCTCATGACAGGCAAGAAGCAACCTACAAGGGTTTCTGAGGTGATTAAGAGAGAATAGAAACTTGACTCTAAAGCTTGCTAAAATGTTTGCTTAAGGAAAATCTAATTAGATGTAAGTAAAGCAAATTTAATTAAGTGCAAAATAGATCTCACACGACAGCAAGAGATAATAGGGCAAGGATTAAACAGTCATGCTGCTGGGCGGGCAAGGTTTTTTTGACAACTGGGGACCACATCAAATATATTTGGAAGGCAAAATGAGCACGTTGAGTATACAAAATGGGCAGGGCCATATAACACATAACAAGAGTCTGTGATTTTTATCATTGAAATGATCATGTTATAGAACTAAGGAGCTGTTTTTGAGTTCACATATTTGCCTCCTCTTTTCCTATGAAGTCACACAACACACGAGATCAGATTCTGATAATGGATCTGGGGAAACGTCAAAACACACAGAATGAAAACAAACAAGACAGAAACAGCAGGCAAAGTACGTGTTGTGGAATTCTTGCCAATCACTTTTGCCAGTAGTAGGTCCACAGTTTCCTCTGTGCAAGAAAATAATGTATTCTGTCTGTGTGTATGTGCATTTGCTCACCCGAGTAGCCTGGTATTCTGGGTAATTTGACTAGGAGAGAGAAAGGAGGAGAACTTAACAAGAAGTAGTCAGCACCACGATGAACAATGGACCGATTGCTTTTACTATGTCTCCCCTACCAGCTGTCAAACTGATCCAGACCAGTTATAAACTCCATTTTTTTCCTTTTGTAAAATTGTCTCTCCAAACAAAATTGTGTCCATTCCTTTATTTTCACATGGCGAGAGCAGACAGACAGATGGATTCTCAAACCTCTTGAAAAAGATTATTTCCAACATTCTACTGGGTTGGAAAAAAAGAACCAGGGTAATACCCTTCTACTTGGTTAACCTCTGCATCACAAGCAAATGCAAAATACCTCAAATTATGACCTTCTGTTAAGGTTGCAGGTTATCAGCTATGGTAAACTGTAATGAAATGGAATATACACATTTTTAAGAAGAATAAACACAACAAATGAAACAATATTTAAATAACAGTTCTTTGCCATTGAACACAATCGAATAAGACTAACTTGCAGCAAAAGTTGATTAGCAAGAGGCAGGGTAGATTATAAAATTCAAAGTAATGAACTAATGTAAGTTGCCAGGGTCAGCAATGTTTCCAACAGATTGCAATTAAAAAGATTTAAGAAACAAAGGAGGATTTCAGAGAGTCTCAAACCATCATTTGGGATTTTGAGAAGTTATTCCACATTGTCCTGTGAACTTGATTTCCGCTTTCCAACATCAGAAATCAAAAACTATTTTGACCATAATCATTTTGTCAAGCTTGTTAATAAGGCCTAAGATGATTTTTCATGACACCTTATTGTGCAACAACTAAGAGACAAGATTATTATGAACAGGACTTGCAAGCCCAGCTAGAAAAATCCAAACCTGCTGTATTTAAGTTCGATTTTGGGAGACACCACACCTTTCACCCCTGCCGTACAAAATAAAAACTGCTTGTAATGGAGTGGCTGAGTCCATATATTGAACAGTAGGGGCGTGGGTATGGGAGGGTCTCAAACCTCCTTTCCTCAGAACTATATCAAACTCAAACTCAAGGCCTGGGAGCTGGAGCTGGCCAGCGAGTTGCTTAGATCTGGCTGGCGGAGCTGCCCTGGAAAGAGTGAGGGACCGGCCCATGTGTGGCCCTCCGAAGCTCTGTTTTCACTGGCAGAGGGTTGCAGGAGGCCATCCCAGCTGAAAATGGAGTTTGCGAGGACCACGTGTGGTCCCCTGACCTCCGTTTTCACTGGCAGAGGTTGCAGGAGGCTGTCGCAGCCGAAAACGGAGCTCAGGGCCCATTTTTTCTGGCAGAGCGCTTGGGCCATCATAGATGCACCCCAACACAAGTGAGATCATGCTGGCCATGCCTACCCCTGGCCGCGCCCATCTCGGCCCCCTGAGGTCAAACACAACCCTGATGCGGCCGTCAATGAAATTGAGTTTGAAACCCCTGCTCAAAACCATCTGGATTTTCATATCCTGGCCCTGCCTTCACTACTGGGACAACAGTTTGGAAATTCTTGTTGCCACCACCTATCTTCCTGATTCTGAAATTTCCCCAAATTGAAAGTATTTGAGAGGAACAAGATTCTTGTATTTTGAGATTCCTTTCTGAAAATTAAAAGCGAGGGGGGGGGGTTATTTCTATAATTCAGTTTCCTAGCTAGGATAGGAGATGCCAAGAGTATTCACCTCTGTTTTGGAAGATAGATGCTGATTCATGAAGGAGTACTTTAACAAAAAACAATAAAATAGAAACTCCTCTTTAACAGAGGGATAAAATCAAGATCATGTGAAGTGTTAATACCATTTTATAAAGCCTTTGTAAGGCCACCCTTGGAATACTGCATCCAGTTTTGGTTGCCACAATGTAAAAAAGATGTAGAGATTCTAGAAAGCGTGCAGAGAAGAGCAACAAAGATGATTAGGGGGCTGGAGGATAAAACATATAAAGAATGGTTGCTGGAACTGGGTATGTCTAGTCTGATGAAAAGAAGGAATAGGGGTGACATGATAGCAGTCTTCCAATATCTCAGGGGTAGCCACAAAGAAGAGAGGGTCAAGCTATTCTCCAAAGCACATGAGGGCAGGACAAGAAGCAATGGGTGGAAACGAATCAAGGAGAGAAGCAACCTAGAACTAAGGAGAAATTTCCTGACAGTGAGGACAATTAACCAGTGGACCCTGCCTTCAGACGTTGTGTGTGTCCACCAAGGACCGCTTTGTCCTTTAAACTGAACACATATTTTTTTTCAATAAAGTTGCAATTAATTTATCCCATTTGATATTAGTGGGAATTAATTTAATTTCAGTTAACCTGGCTCTGTCTCATTATGTTTAAATTCACAAAGTACCTTGCCTCCAGAATTTGTGAATGCTCCAACACTGGAAGTTTTTAAGAAAAGATTGGACAACTATTTGTCTGAAATGGTATAGTGTTTCCTGAGCAGTGGGTTTCCTAGGCAGGGAGTTGGATTAGAAGACTGCCATGGTCCCTTCCAACTCTATTATTCTGTTATTCTTTAACTTCATAGAGTGAAATGCAAATTAAATTAGTACAGGTAAATGAATGCTCTTCCAATCAGGCTGCAACTTAAAAGAGAACCTTTTGCTTCAAAAGGACCCAATTATTTTTCTGTCTGTGCATGCCAAAGTCCTTTTTTTTTCTCTTCTGAAGTTATGAATTGTAGTTGAAATGAGGACAAGTGTATTCTGTGTCAGAGGCTGCATGAATCATAATCTTCCTGCAGCATCATAATCTTCCATAAACTCAAATACTTAATGATTTATACTTTACAATGAATCATCTACTAAGTAACACTGAATTTTAAAAAACAAATAAACAGAAAATATTCTTCCATGAAATGAAAAGGAAAATCTTCCGAAGAACTTCCTCTAGCATTCCCTTCAGTTACATTCATATTAGTTTTTCAGTGGAAGACCTACAGTAGAAAGATGCTTGGATTATTCTAAACTTGAAGAAGCTTGATAATACAAACAACACTATTTAGATTATACTGTTGACAAAGTTTACCATGTCTGTTTTTCAAATTTGGAATATTTTAATTTGCTTTGCATGAGGTTATTTTTGAATATTGCTTGGAACCTGCAGTTGATAGTGATGGGAGAATGGACTACCCACATGACTTTTCGGTATTTTTTTTCAACCTCATGATGTTACACCAATCTTGTCTCTGTAGTGACTGCTAATTTACTTCAATATACATTTTAATGTGCTGATTCTACCCTGTATAGCAAAGATAAATTACTACAATTCTCTAGAGTCATTTACAACTCCCACCATCCTCATCAATGGCAAGAGATCCTGAAAGTATAATTGTTGAACTTTATGTCTCATATGGGTTTTTAAATTATTTCTATTTAATTTAATATAATTTTATTTAATTCTATCTTCTTCCATTGCTGATTTTGCTAAACGTTTTCTGTTTTTTAAACAGCTTTAGTTTAACACTTTGCATTTTTATACTTAATGTCACTTGGCAATTGAATTCTGCGCAAAATCTGATAGTGATTAAGTGAATAAAAACAAGACACTGCTTGACTAATTAACCAATTATATCAAACTCCCCTTACTTTGTCCAACTATATCGTACAATGTACCTAGCTATCTCAAACTCATCCTTCCTTTGTGCAGCTATATTCTACATTGTATCTAGAATGTTATAATAAAAGGAAAAGTCAAACGAAGACTGCTTTCTACACCATTTGACAATTCTTTTGCTGTAGCCATAGAAACCGATCAAAGCTTTAAAAATGTAGCTGATAGGATGGAAATGCAGAGCAGGGCATTTGTATTATGGAATATGCACCTGGAGAAGGAGGGAAGGGATCTCAGCAGGAACACTGTGGTTTCGCAAAGAGGAGACAGCACATTCCGGAGAAAAGTTCAAATTAAGGGTCTGTGCAATCTTGAACTGGATAAGGGAGGGAGGAAGAAAGAACTTGTGGGTAACCATACCCTATAATCTCTCAGAGTATATCTATCAGGTTGTAAGATTATAGCTTTACTATAGTAAGATTTTGAACATGAGATGTAAGCAAATGAAGAATTGGGCTCGGTTAGATTTCACTGTGTCATCTTTGGGCTGACAATTGGCTTCCTTTGAATAGCAATGTTAATATTTAAGATTAAACAAACATTAAGTAAAGCAAACATAAGGAAGTCTGGTCACTGATAGTACATTTAAAAACAGTTCGCCCAGTTACAGCATATCCAATTAGAACATAAATGTGAATGAAGTAAAACTTAATTTAAAGAAAATGGATATAAAGGGTACCAAACTGGATATTTTAGGAACAAATTTAGGTGTACAAGAAGAAAACACATAAATCTAAATCTCCAATGATAAGATGAAACTATCCAACTATAAAAGAATACAAGGGAACACAGTTATAACGACACTAAAAATCCATAGTTAAATACGTACTTGATTAAAATTCAATAAACAGGATTAAATTATTGGAAATAATGGGTGTCCATTAAATGTCAACATTAGGCGACTATAACTGCCAGTGGTGGACCCAAAGAAAATGATACTATTTCTGTGGCAAATTTCAACAGGCAATATATATAAAAACAAAAAGAAAGCTGGAATACAAAAATTGGAGAAATGGAAGATCTTAGAATGACAGGCATCTGTCATTCTAAGGAATCTGGATTAGTAATGCCAAGGATACATTAAAACAGTCACAGGTAGAAAGTTCTCGTTTCTTATGAGAACGTAACTCAACCCACATAATCGCAGACTGCATCAAAATCATGTTGCTCGGATGTTGTCTAACAGGAAACAGATGATGGAAAAGAACTATTTAATAATAGTAGGTGAGAAAAGTAAGGCCTTTACACTCAGGCAAGAAAAACCAAATGGACAGGTATGGAATAGGCGGTACCTGGCTCTACAGCAGGAACTGTGAGAGGTATCTAGGAGTCCAAGTGGGCAAAAACCTAGCTGTGAACCAGCAGTACGTTACATCTGCCAAAAAAAAAACAATGCAGTCTTAGGGTACATCAACAGGGGGGTAGTATCAAGATCATGGGAAGTGATGGTACCACTTGTGATGACCCGGGACAAGGCACGAAGGTCACACAGCCAGCTGAGAGTTCAACTCCCCTTTAATGCTCCAAATTTCCCCTCAACCGCCCCCATGTTCTTGGCAAATCCAATGCGCGCGCGCGCGCGCACATGCACACACCCACACCCACAGCAACCTCTGGCTGCACCCAATCCAGCACTATAAAGGAGCAGGGAAATGAGTCCACAGAACAAGGAACAAACCATGAGTCCACAAAGTCAGGAACATGGTGCTGAGTTTGCGAAGTCAGGAAGAAGGCACTGATTTTCACAAGTAAGGAAGAACCAAGCAGTCCTGAAAACTCTTATGTCTGTACCGGCACACCAAACTCTACCAATTCAGCATTTGTTCCCAACAAATGCCCTTCCCCACAGCGTCTCCTTAAATCTCAGTCCCCAGGTGTGCCTTGTGAAGAGGGGCGGGGAGCTCCCCTCCTGAGTCGTCAGATCAGCCTGCGCTGTTCCCGCCTCCTCTCCACTCTCCGTGCTCGGGGATCAGGAGGGGGCGGTCCTTGCCCATCGCTTGAGCTCTGTCGCTCCTCGTGTCCATCGCTTGACCTCTTCTCTCGGTCATCCTGCCCTCGTTCCTCCTTGCTAACAAGGGCATTCCAATCCTGAAGGGCTCTGGGCTCACTCAGCCTGCTCCTCCCGCACATTCCTCCGAAGCCAAGGAAGTCGCCCCCCCCTCCCTCGATCTTCTTCGGCTCCAGCTCGTCTTCCGCAACAGATTCAGGCTCCAACAGGGGCAGGACAACTACTTTATAACGGAGTGGTAAGAATACACCTGGAAATATAGGCAGTCCTCGATGTACAACCATTCATTTAGTGACCGTTCAAAGGTACAACAGCATTGGAAAAAAAAGTGATTTTCACACTTAATGACCATTGCAACATCCCCATGGTCACATGATCAAAATTCAGATGCTTGACAACAGAGTCATATTTATGGTTGCAGTGTCCCAGGGTCATGTGATCACCTTTTGCAACCTTGTGACAAGCAAACTCATTGGGGAAGCCAGATTCATTTAACAACTGTGTTACTAACTTGACCGCTGGAGTGATTCACTTAACAACCGTGGCAAGAAAGGTCATAAAATGAAGCAAAGCTCAGTTAACAAATGTCCCACTTAGCAGCAGAAATTTTGGGCTCCCTTGTGGTCATTAAGTCAAGGACTACCTATATACTGCATCCAATTTTGGTCACCATGATACAAAAAGACATTAAGACTCTAAAAAGAGGGCAGAAGAGCAATAGCTTGCCTCTGGAAGCTGGGGTAGATCCATCACTGGAGGTTTTTAAAAAAAGAGATTGGACAACCCATTTGTCCAAAATGGTATCGGGTCTCCTGCTTGAGCAGCAGGTTGGACTAGAAGACCTCCAAAGGTCCCTTCCAACCCTGTTTTTCTATTTTCTAATCATTCAGCGCACTTCCAGGCACATACTTTGAAAGTTAGTGAAGTGCCGTAATCAAAAAAAATGCAGGTTAAATTTAGAAAATTAAGGGAATCAGGAGAGCCAGCATGATATCAAAATGGCAAAGATTCAAGTGATTTTCAGAATAAATTATCATCACATGGAGAAAAAGAGCAAGGATGAAAGCCTTAAGCAACACTGACATGAGATAAGCACGCATACTACTCCACTAATCAAGCAAAAAAGGACCAGAAAAGATCTCATTCGCAGGTATTTTCAAATGCAGGAATATAACCAAATGAGGAAAATGAAAAAAAAAACACCACATCATTTTAAATAAGGTCAGAGCAATGTCACAATTCACAACTAGATAGAATCTGAACAATTATCACAGATGACATCCATCACACCAGAGGATTAGTGCTGAAGATAACAGAATTCTCACAGAGATAGCAAAATTTACTTGTTTGATTACAGAAAGATCAGTTAACTACATTTATTAGTGACTGGAAACTCTTAATGAACTTTTTGGCTGGGGGAAAAAAAGAGAAAAACTAACTTGTGATTTATCGGTTTGAAGATTACAAAGGGTTGCTGCTTATGGAAACTCTTAATGAATATTTTGCCGGGGGAAAGAAAAGAAAAACAAACTTGTGATTTATCAGTTTGAAGATTACAAAGGGTTGCTTACGGAAAATGCCATACAAGTAGAGAGAAATGCCAAATGAGCAGTCAGAAAGTTGTTAACTGAAGAAGACTTAGAAGAGCTAGTAAAAGGGAAAGGGGAAAAAAAAAAAGCCAAGACAATGGTAAATATCAAAAAATAGCGTCAACCTGCAAACTTAGTGGCTCTGGAGTGGACAATGAAGTGAAAGTGGTAAACAGTGATATATAATGCAAGAAGATAACAGACTAGAGAAGACGTAATACTTTGCAACACTGAGATAAATAGAAGTCATTTAGTCAGCCAGTTGGAGGGGATCAAAAAAATTACTGGAAGACCTTGGAGAGTTACAAGTTATTACTGTAATAAGTAAGGGCAGGCCAAGATGATAAGCATTTGCACACTGCCCTGGCTTCCTCCGCACCATAGCAGCTGCAATCTCGTAAGATATTTAATGGAACACCATAATATCGTACGGCCTTGTACAAGAACATCAACATTTTTAGATTCTAGCCATTTTTAATGTTTATGTAAATGGGGCTCTAATCACTAAGCATAATAAAGACTGCCTTGTAGACACTATGACAATGTGATATCAACATCCTGGCTCCAGTTGGTATGATGTTGTTAAATGATACATAAACTATAAGTTACAAATCCAGTCTGCCCGGTACAAACAGTCTTAAGTCAAAATTAAACAAATTACTTAACTGTTACAGGAAACCAGCTGCTAATCGCGTTGCTTTCCTATCACAACAGTGCACAGCAATAAGAAATAGAAAATTTGGGGTAACGCTTTTACAAATTCTTAATGTAGCAGTAAGACTAAATTTGTTGGTCGCACAATATTGACCGATCCTTCACAAACATCTTCTATCCAATACAAGTTGGAAGCAGTTAAAGTCTTATTCATATTCATTCAAAGCCCTGTGGTAGAGTATGCCTTCAATCTGAAATTTGTGAGAAAGGAGTGAGTCAAATTATTTTCCTCTGCCCCTCTAATATTGCATACACCATAGAATAGAATAGAATAGAATAGAATAGAATAGAATAGAATAGTTGTTTATTGAATTCTTTATTACTTTGAATCTTATATTAGCTTTTACCACCCAACACAATCACAACCACCCAACACAATCACAACTTCTGAAAGTTTTTCCATTAAGAATGTTATACATCTGAAATGTTCATCTGGTTACCTTAAAAACAGGAAGTAGCATTAAAATGTTAAACTGTTTGGAGTTCTTTTACCTCAAAGTAAAGCTGCAGGCTGAATAGGACTTCAACACAAATGAAGGCGAATTAGGACTTAAACAGCTTGACAGCGTTATTAAGTAAAAGTCGGTCCAATTAGTGCTGTGCATAAGCTGATCCTACAATATTTTGTTGAAAATTTTAAATTTGAAAAATGGAACTTTAGCAGATACAATTTTATCCTCCAAACTATGGAGAGCCATGATTTTTTTTTCTCTCTTTATCAATGACCTTTACTACGTGCTGTGCATCATCCATAGGATTTTAAACCATGTCAGCATATTACCAACCTCTTTATTTTCAGTGAACTACAAACCCAAGATAAGCAACTGAAATGCAAATATGACACATAAAATCAGATGTGAAGAAACATTCAAATTTCCCTTTCTCTACTTCCTCTTGAAATCAGCATTATAAACCCTTTCAGGGAGGTAGATTTGGGTCCCTATGGAAGCATTACAAGGTCCTGGCTTAATCAGGAAATTACCACCTACATTTTCCCAGGAAAAACAAGTATTATCTATTCAAAGCAGCAGTTCATTGGGAAGGAAATTATGTATTTCAACAAGCACTGAAATGATTCTATTTATAAAAGAGAAATATGTGAGAGTTGTTCAACTTACAAATCTATATGAACAAAGGATCTGCCTTAAGCGTGTTGCATTATATGCATGTACAATTTAATGGGTATAAACAAATATATTTATATTTCACATATACTGAAATGTATCTATATCGTATACTTTCATTTTCCCAGAGGGTGTATTCGTTACATATGTGAAAGTTTAAAAGAATGAAAGTTGTAAGGAAAGCAGCAGCAGGCACTTACATGGTATCTGTTCTATGCTTTAAAGAACATTTTATTGATTATCAAGCTCACTGGATTCAAATTATGTCCTAAAAATAATTTAAAAAATTTAAAAAATATTTAGGAAAATACCAGTAAATGAATTAAGGTTTAACATAATAAAGCTCTTCTATGACTTGCGCAGCAAACCATACTAAACATACTAACATAGCTACAAAGTGAGGCAGCAAATACCCATTGCTAAGAATTAGAGGACCTCACAGCTTATCATTTCAGAGAGTGAGACTAATAAAACATTAGGCTAAGTTTTATACTACTAAGCATTTGTCCTAGTTTACAGATTTTTCTTTAAAAATCTGTAGAGAAAAAATAACTTTTGTCCCTTAAGAAGTTTATCCAGAATCTTATATATTTATGGACATTCTTCTCCACTATAGAATACGCCTTCAAATACGAAAATATAGAAATCATGACTAGTATTGGGCTACTTGGATTCTTATAAGAGGACATAAATACAGCTGTGGTGTTGTTTTACCAAATAATATAAGCTTAACATACTCTGGAACAACACTAGGGGATATTCCTTAAAACAGAGAACATTCACAAGGCACAATTGATGGTTAATATATCAGAATATCGCAATTGATGGTTAATATATCAGAAACACTACCCAATATATTGTTGAAATCAATAGTATTAACCAAACTGTGAAATTAAATTGAACTTTCTCCTACTTTTCTCATAAAGCTATTTAGGTGTGATTCTATCGAAATAAAAATATGGATATTGGTCCATCTCAGAGTGTGACTTGTTGGATTCTCTCTTTTTCCTTCAACTCACAGGTTGTTCTGGCGCTACCTTGTTTTATTAATCAGCTACACAAACGCTACATAAAACTGACACAATTCATCAGATGGTAATCATGCAATGATAAACCGGCCCAGCTGATAATAGGTTTGCTTGCGTGGCATGGTTTAGTTTTTTCAAAAATTTGTATCCGAGTGACCCATACATTAGCAACACCAAGTAGACTTGCATAAGTCGACTTACAACAGTTCATTTAGTCACTGTTCAAAGTTACAACAGCACTTATGACCGGTTTTCACACCTACAACCGTTGCAGCTTCCCCATGGTCACGTGATCAGAATTCGGACGCTTGGCAACTGACTCATATTTATGACGGTTGCAGTGTCCTGGGGCCACGTGATCCCCTTTTGCGACCTTCCGACCAGCAAAGTCAATGGGGAAGACAGATTCAATTAACAACCGTCTTTATCAGCTTCACAATTACAGTGGTTCGCTTAACAACGATGGCAAGAAGTGTCACAAATGGGGCAAAAGTCACCGGACCAATGTCTCGCTTAGCAGCCTAAAATATTGAAGTGCAATCTGCCCATCTGAGCTCCATGGTCACATGATCAACATTCAGACGCTTGGCAACTGACTCATACTTATGACAGTTTCGGTGTCTCGGGGTCATGTGATCACCCTTTCTGACCTCCTGACAAGCGAAGTCAGTGGGGAAGCCAGATTCACTTAACGACCGGATTACTAACTTAACAACTGCAGTGATTCCCTTAACAACCGTGGCAAGACAGGTCGTAAAATGGGACCAAACTCACTTAACAACCTGTTTCGCTTAGCCTCATAAATACGGGGTTCAGTTGTCATAAGCTGAGGACTACCTCTATGTCAGATGGCTGTGGGGAAAGGTGAGGGACATGTGTTTAATTTAGTTTTGGCTTAGCATGTGGTTCTCAATAAACAATGGTTATCAAATGACAGCCTAGTATGCTGGGTCCCTCTAATTACAGAAAATGTTTGCATGCCAAGCCAAATGTTCACTTTTCTATTTAACTCATTTAACCACAGTTTTCGCTTAGCCACAGAAATTGTGGGGTTCCGTTGCGGTCATAAGTCAAGGACCCCCCGCAGGAGGTTCACCCGGATTCAGTGAGAATGCAAACGGCTCAGGTCAATGAAGGAGAATATTTGTAGCTCAGGATCGACATGAAAGGGTCCTTGGTGCTCTCTGAAGGTTGCTTTCCTGCGTAAGTTGCATTACCCAAACTAGGTAATAGGTAAAAAAAACTATAACTAGCACTGATGATGTTACCTATTTGGGTAAAGAAACGTCTGCAAGAAAACAACCAAGCTCAAAGAACACCAAGGAACCCTCAGATCAGGTACAGGTAGTCCTCACCTTACGACAGTTCATTTAGTGACCATTCAAAGTCACATCACCGAAAAGAACGTGGCTTATGACCGTTTTTCGCAGTGACGGCCTCTGCAGCCTCCCCATGATCACACCATCAAAATTCCGACAACCGTTGGCAACCGTTTCGTATCTACGACCATTTGCTGCAGTCCCAGGGTCAATAGGAGAAGCCAGATTCACTTAACCACCGAGTTTACTCATTTTATCCATCGCCGTGATGCCCTTAACAACCGCGGCAAGTAAGGTCGTAAAACAAGGGCCGAAGTCACTTAGGAAACATTTCTCCCTTAACAAGATAACATGTTGGGCTCCGTTGTGGTTGTCGGGTGGAGGACTAGCTGTAAAAGTCCTGGAGGAGATTCATTTTCGGCTACCTCACCTCCTTCGGTGGAAAAATCGCCCACAAAAAATGACTGCACCATGTAATTGAGATGAGGAAAAGCAAAACACGGGTGTAACAGAGAGGCAGGACAAGGGGGATTTTACAGCCTGGCAGCAGCTTTGAGAATCAGGAAGGAAGGAAGGAAGGAAGGAAGGAAGGAAGGAAGGAAGGAAGGAAGGAAGGAAGGAAGGAAGGGAGGGAGGGA
>JANHFL010002902.1:96647-120412 GCA_032468155.1 Oxyrhabdium leporinum | reverse complement strand
TATCTATCTATCTATCTATCTATCTATCTATCTATCTATCTATCTATCTATCTATCTATCTATCTATCTCTATCAGCGTTGGGCAGGTAACTAGGAGTGTTTATAACTCATCAGTCTGAAAATGGAACATTGTAAAGAACCTACATCTGAAAGACCTTGAACCACTTTTGGTTTGAAGGATTCACTTCCAAAAAGTGCGGAACCCTCATTGCAATAGCATGTTCCAAAATTGGAATGGAATATTCAAGAATTGTCTGGAAAAAATCCATTCTCAAATTGATGAATTTTGCATTCCTACCAGCAACCTCTTTGACATTATGTTCTGTGTTTAATCTTAGACTTTGGTTATTTCTACTATGGGTGATATAAGTAGCCTTTTTATATATGAATTTTCCATTTAGAATATATAAAATTTATGCTTATAAAGTTTTCTTGTCCAAAATATTTAGAAGCAGGGATGACAGGAAGAAAGACGACCGTTCTCGCAAGAGAGATTATGATCGGAATCCTCCACGAAGAGAGTCCTATAGAGACCGCTACAATAGAAGGAGGGGAAGGAGCCGAAGCTACAGCAGGAGCCGTAGTCGTAGCTGGAGTAAAGAAAGGTTGCGGGACAGAGATAGAGATAGAAGTAGGAGTCGCACTAGAAGTAGAACAAGAAGCAGAGGTAACTATTAACCTTAAGCATTAATGTGCACAGTGTACTTCATTTAAATAAACATAATTATAAAGGTAGCATGTAGGGAGGTCCACTCAGATATTCTTTGCACTTTCTTTGAGATGTGGACCAGATGTTTGGCTTTTAGCTTTTCCTTGCATCAGGGGTCTCTAACCCCCGGTCTGTGAACCGGCACCGGGCCGCGTCATGCCAGAAGCTGGCCCGCGCAAACAAGCAAAGCCCCATCTGCCAGATGCAGGCAGCACGAAACCATGCCCCCTCCAGTCCACAGAAAAACCTCTCTCCGTGGAACCGGTCCCTGGTGCCCCAAAGGTTTGGGGCGGCTGCGGAATTATCTGCCATTCTAAATCCAACATGTGTTTGACTGCTCTGTCTTCTGGCTCCATTGTCCGGAGCACTGTGATGAAATATCATCTGGATGCACTCCTTCCCAGAAAACCAGATAACATTCCATCACAAGCACTGTCTGTTGCCATAATTAAAAACACCTGTCTGTCTCGGGACAAAATGTGCAAGTCTTCAAATTAATAGAAAGCCATGGATGCCCATGGAAAAGAATATATATTTTAGAATGGATTATATTATTTGAAATGTTCACCAGTTGTGGGTGGTTGTTTTTTTTTTTTCTTTTTTGGTCACATTAATTCGATTTTGGAGGTTTTTATTTTGCGGGAATGGATTAGCCTGTATAATAGTTGCCATTTTGCTTATGTTATTCTGTCACCTTCCACAGTTCTCAAATATTGTTTTATAGAAAGAGATCTGGGGAAACCGAAGTATGACTTGGAGAGAACCGAGCCTTTAGAAAACAGTTACCCTCCGGTTCCTTCTGTAACAAACATTTCATCCGGTCCCTATCCTGTCCCTACGCTAAGTAGCACTATAACTGTCATCGCTCCTGCTCACCATGGAAATAGTACTACTGAGAGCTGGTCAGAATTTCATGAAGAACAGTTGGACCACAATTCCTACGCAAGGCCTCCACTTCCAAAGAAACGGTGCAGAGACTATGACGGTAAGCCCAGAAAATTTGACCCAAATAGTAAAGATCAAGATGCATGTACAGGTAAGTTCTCGTCTTACGACCACAATTGAGCCCAGCGTTACTATTGGTAACTGAGACATTCGGTAAGTGAGTTTTGCCCCATTTTACGACCTTTCTTGCCACAGTTCAGGGAATCACTGCAGTTGTTAAGTTAGTAACAGGGTTGTTAAACGAGTCTGACTTCCCCCTTGACTTGTCAGAAGGTCACAAAACGTGATCCCATGATCCTGAGAAATAGCAACCGTCGTAAGCATGAGTCCGTTGCCAAGCGTCTGAATTTTGATCACATGACTATGGGGATGCTGCAACAGTCATAAGTGTAAGAAACGCTCATAGGTCACTTTTTCAGCGCCGTTGTAACTTTGGTCACTAAAGAACTGTTGTAAGTCAAGGACTACCTGTATTATTTTTATATTTCTCCTTTTTCCCCTTGAGCCCCTCAGATACTGACGATCAAAGATCTTAAACATTCTCGTTAGATGATTGGGTCTTTAGCATTTTATAGTCTATTGTGTAAAAAAAGGTGGTTGCATGTAATGCCTTATTCTACTGCACCAAAGGCAGTTGGAAGTCAATGCCTTTTTTTTTTCCCTTCCCCTTTTTCTTTCCCTCCCTTTCCCTTTCCCCCCTCCCTATTTTCCCTACTGTTTACTTTCGTGTTGTCTTCGCATGCTATATTATAAACTAATAAAAAAGCTATAAGGTATAAACTAAAAGTTCATTGCATTGTAATGTATTCCGCTATTGCGTGGCTACATTCGTGGCGTTTATTAAGAACGCTCCGCAGTTTCAGAACGGCTACACGCTTTCCTAACTTTATTTTGCTTCCCTTGTTTCAGAGAAAGGTTTTTGTATGAGAGGAGATATGTGTCCCTTTGATCACGGGAGTGACCCTGTAGTTGTAGAAGACGTGAACCTTCCCGGCATACTGCCTTTTCCAGCGCAGCCTCCGGTGGTTGAAGGGCCTCCTCCTCCAGGACTTCCTCCTCCGCCACCTATTCTTACTCCTCCTCCTGTAAATCTTAGACCGCCTGTCCCACCGCCAGGCCCTTTGCCACCTAGTCTTCCACCTGTAACAGGTAGGTTTTACAAACGTACGGATCTGCTGGCTGCAAATGTTTCACCTTGTACGTCCAGGTAGAGTTTACCAGTCACGGTTGGGTTTCGTTGGAATCGATGGGACTTCGATGTTGGAATCGATGGGACTTCTGATCAGTTTCAAAACGTGTGAAATAAGATCCCTTTTCTTTAAAATAGGGGAGTGGGGAAACATACGGATCTCACTTGTCTTGAAGGAAACCTGGCACAGCTAGCGTAGCCCTTCTGAAATTCAATCGTCGGATTTTTTTTTTTTTTAGATGCCCTGCGGTCCTGATACTGTGGTTAGGAAAGGGTTATTTATTTATTTTTCCTTGAGACCTTGGCTGAGACCAAACGTGCTTGCCTTTGTACATGGATGGATGAGATGTCCATGGAGATTCTCAGCCATCCAGGTCAAAGGTGCTTTTTCAAAAGGCAACTGGACTATGTTTTTTTTTTTCCCCTTGAGGAAGAAGACGCTTCATTTCTCATCCAAGAAGTTTCATCAGTGATTGATGAAGCTTCTTGGATGAGGAGAAAAACGTCATCCAGTTGCCTTTTGAAAAAAAGCACCTTTGAGACATGGATAGGTGAGAGCGTCTATGTATCACGTTGTGCCTTAGAGAGAGGATGACTCTGGTCAGTTCACTTACTGATTTATATGTGTTTCATCGGTGCTGAACCACTGTAGAGGCAAGAGACTAGTTAAGAACATCAATTCCAGGTACCAGTCTTTAAATTTTCATTCTCAGGGAAGATTATAGTTCTTCAGTTTAAAAAAATCCTGTAGGAAAGAGATTTTCTGGACCCTTTTCAACCAGGGTTCAGGCCAGCTCATGAGATGGAAATAACATTGTTCTGCTGGATGACTTTCCTCAGGACCTGAATGAAAGTAGGGTGTTCATCCAGTCCTCTTAATATTGCAGGCCTAAGGTACCTGGTTCAGGAAACGTTAACAACAGTGAACCATACCCGTGTCATCTTGTGGTTAGAATTCCACAATAGTTTGTGTGTGTGTGTGTGGATTGTCTTTGAAGACAACTTGGAAACTTAGTTGATCAAGAACAGCTAATAAATCCAGCCCTGCCTGTAACACCTGCAGTGTGGGTGTTCCATGACTTATTCATTTGTTACAGGCTCCATTCAAAGTGTGTGTTATTGTCCTTCAAACCTTACGTAGCTTGGCTCTTCGCTACATTCAGGATTCTCTCTTCTGGCAAGATTGATTCTACTCCATGCATTCTTGTGAAGGGAGGCTTAGTGAGGGACCATATACCACATGGAGTGAAGCTGGTGGGGCACCCATAAAATACCTGATGTTAACGCTTTGCCTGCTGTGTAATAGAATGTCTTGAATGTCCCAGGCTTTTGGAAATTCCTTTATAGTTCCCTGTTTACCATGTTTTTTGGAATCTAATGATGTTTTTCAGCTGCTTTACGGATGATTATTTAGTACTAATTGCTCCTAGTTTTTATGCATGTATTTTTCTTAGGGTTTTGTTAATTGCCTTATGTGTACAGAAGTTGGCAGTCTATAAAATGTGTGAAATAGATAAATACTCCTCCTCTACATTTTATAACCCGTTTCCTTCCAAACAAACACACACATTTTCATTATGATGATATATAGAAGGAGATACCTTTTTAGATATGCAGGATCCAGATGAAGCTTTAAAAAATTAAAATTAGATTGATTGCAAAGCACATTTTAGTGTATTTTTTTTTTTAAATGTGTGATATAATCTGTGTTTCCTTTAGTTACAGTTCTAACACTTGTATTATGAAATAGTTGTACAGCTGGCAACAAGTTGGAATTAGAAATGAGAATAATTCGTAGTTAGAACTGCTGCAACTAATTTTTTTCTTTTCCACATTTTATATTGAAAAGAAAACAATTGTTTTATGATCCACTAACATGACACAACAGGTATTTCCCATAGTGATCGTAGACAAATTTTCTTGATAAATGATTTATATCTATCCTGATACTATTGCCAAATCAAAGAAACAAAACATGTTAACCATTATATACTTCATACTGCTTCCTATATACTGCTAAAACTTTCATGTCTGACTATTTGTAATCTTTAATTTGGCAACAATCAACATCGTAGGGCAACAGTCAAGATATTTCAAAGACGCTAACTTAGAAATGCATGCAAAAAAACATGATATTTATGGGATTGAAAATTGTAAAACTGCTGGTTGCTTCAGTGCTGTCATGCCCAGTCGTGTTCAGATAATAATTATTTACGGTGCACTCTGCCAGCTTCCTCCAAGGCAAGCCAA
This sequence comes from Oxyrhabdium leporinum, assembly GCA_032468155.1. Taxonomy (NCBI): domain Eukaryota; kingdom Metazoa; phylum Chordata; class Lepidosauria; order Squamata; family Cyclocoridae; genus Oxyrhabdium; species Oxyrhabdium leporinum. Next base: position 115,319 of record JANHFL010002902.1, on the reverse strand, counting down.
TGGGGAAGTTGACAGGGAATTCAGAAATTGTTCCCACTCCCACTGCTGTTCAGTTCACTCGTGGTCATTTGGTTTCTCTTGTTTAGCTAAGGAAGTAGCTCTGGAATGAAGACCCAGCATGGGTTATCTAGTGCAGAGGTCCCCAGGCCACAGCCCAGCCCACTACTGAGCCGTGGCCTATTTGGAATTGGTCCGCACGAGTGGCTGGCTGGAGCACGCGTATGCGCACACAGCTCAACTTGCACGAGCAGCAGGCTGATGGCCACTCGCACATGCGGTTGCCTGGCCGCCGCTCGCACAAGTTGAGCTGCCAGCCCGCCGCTTGTGTGGCCCGGTTCTTCTCTCTCTCCTCCCCTCAGCTGGGCCGCCGAGCCACAAAGGTTGTGGACCGTTGATCTAGTCTATTTCTGAAGATGCAGAAGATTTTGAAAGACAAGATGCCCAGATCTTTTATTTCGTGCGGGTGTGTGGTTCCTTTTTTTTTTTTTTTAAGTTTTTGTCATTTTTATAACTCCATTATTTTTTGATTTTGGTAGGACCACCACCTCCACTACCACCACTGCAGCCCTCTGGCATGGATGCTCCCCCAAATTCTGCTACCAGCTCTGTTCCTACAGTTGTAACCACGGGTATTCATCACCAACCACCACCTGCTCCGCCCTCTCTCTTCACAGGTGTAGTACTGGATTTTTTTTTAAAAAAAATTTTTTTTTGAGAAATGAAAGGGGAAAAGTGATTTCTACACATAACGTGCAGTGGAGTATTAGAACATTAGAAGAAAAAAAAACTCATATGAGGAGTAGTCCGTGCTCTCTCTGCGAGAGAACTCACTATGACCAACTCTCTGCGCGACAACTCACTGCGGGACAGTTTAACAATTCTATTTCATTATTTACAATAAATAAAAATTATTTTAGTTTTTGCCATTCACATTTCATTCTAGCCCTCCTTTGGAATCCTTTCTTTAACCATTCTATTCCACCATTTCTTTGATATTAATATAACACTTGTCCCTCAACGAGTTGTCCTGTGGCAAGATGGCCATGGCAAGTTGCCCTGCAGCGAGTTGGCTGTGGTGAGTTGGCCCCAGCGAATTGTCATAGACTTTTCTCAGAGTGGGACGTCTCAGTGGTCCCTCTCTTCTACAGTCTTCTTTTCCCTGTTACGTCGGTCCCAAAATACCCCCCAATTTTTAGAGATTTTCAATTTATGGAGGGAGGTAAACATTTGGGACTGCGTGTTCCTTAATGGAATGCCATCATATATATTTTATTTTTAAAAAGGCACTTTTGAGTGGCAAAAAGGATCATTCTAGCTAATTAAAATGGTGCACAGTCTACGTTTTTAATAAGGCTCTGTGTGGGATGCAGTTTTATAATCAAACACAAGATCAAAAGAATTGTGAAAACTAGGCTCCCAGACTTAATGGAGCATTAAATGTATTTTCCCCTCAAAAGGTCAAAAGCTTTTGAAATTAAGAAAGCTCCCAAACGAGTTTACTATATATTACAAAATTTAAAGAAAAAATATTTTTAAAAAAACTTTGGGATAGTAAAAAAAAAGTATATGAAAAAATGTTACTTTGTGTTCTAATTCTGATTTGATCCTATATAAATTGTATTAAGCGTCTATCTATGATGGAAGTATGAAAAGTTGATTTGCGCATAGCTTTTAGCATACATCTGTTTCATAGGATAACAATTCACTCTTTTAAAACTATTCGGTTTCATTCAAAATTATTCATATTAGAAATCCAGCTACTTTTGTGCATATGTGCCAAATAACCTTTTTTTCCCCCTAAACCAAGTTGGTGATATGAATCATTTAGGGGTTGATTTGCCTGCGTGCGGTATATGGTTTACGTTTCTCTATAATTGTATGATTAGATAATATATTTTTTTTGCCAGAAACATATGACACAGATGGCTACAATCCTGAAGCACCAAGTATAACCAGCACTTCAAGACCCATGTATAGACACAGAGTCCATGCCCAAAGACCAAATTTGATAGGACTGACCTCAGGTGATATGGACCTGCCACCAAGAGGTAACATGAAAGATTTCGTGCTTTAAAATGTAAATGGGTAGTATCACGTGATTCTAGAAGGACTTGCGTTTATTTTATTCATGAAAAAAGAACTTGTACCTCTTTTCAAATGCTCATGTTTATGTTATTCCATTTTACTTATTGGGAAATGTGATAGGAACTGAAGTTGCAAGGATCATTTCTAGTGGTACCATCCTCCTCATCGTAATTACATTTTCCCCAGTCAAGCGAGCATGTGCTTGCAAGGCTTAAAAGAGTTAATGGGAAAGTAATAAACCAGTTACCCTGTACTCTCTATTGAAACCATGCACCTTTAATCAACTGGTGTTGGAAGCTCCTAATCAGATGAACAGCGGGGGAAAGGATAGAATAGGATACCTGATGGAAGCTGATTGTTAAGTAAATCTGGCTTCCCCATTGCTTGTCATAAGATTGGAAAAAGTGATCACGTGACCTTGGGACACAGCAATGGTGGTAAGTATGAACCAACTGCCAAGCATCTGAAGTTTGATCACATGGCCATGGGGATGCTTCAAAGGTCCAACTGAAAAATGGTCACAAGTCACTTTTTTCAGTGCTGTTGTAACCTCCAGTGGTCACTAAATAAACTGTTGTAAATCAAGGACTGTCTACTCTAAATCAAGGACTGTCTCTACTCCTTTATGAGATGCCCTTTTCCCAAAGAAATCCTTCCGGGGCTTCAGGTCACAAGTCATCTGCTAAATATCTACAGCTGTAAAGAAATTATATTTTCTAAGCAGTGCCGTCTGTAGTTGCCCTCTGGGGTTATTTGCATTTCCTTTTGAAAGCACGTGGCTTTTAGAGTACCTTGGACCAACGCTGAATCAAAAGGACCTGGATTTAAAGAAGTCCTGCATTTAATATGCTGTGAAAATGTAGTAAGTCGGTCGACGGTAATCAGGAGAGAAAATTCTACTATAAGATGCACAAATGCCCTTTTAAAAATTAATCAGCGTACTCTTTTCTTCCTCCAGAAAAACCTCCCAATAAAAGCAGTATGAGGATTGTAGTGGATTCAGAGTCCCGGAAGAGAACTATCGGTGCAAGCGATGGACTTGCAGCAAAGAAGAATTGGTTTGACAAGTAAGCAGTTGTTTGCTCTGCTGACAGCAAAGTCCACAGAGTAATGAAGAATCGGCTGTCATGGCCTCTGCTGCTCAAAAGGCCCCTCCTCTTAATCCCCATCCCCCCACATAGTTTGGCTCTAAAGGTGGAATGTAGATACAGTACAGAAATATTGTCTACGCTTGATTTAAAGTTTGAAGCCCCCCCCCCAAAAAAAATGAAAGTAGCATCTGCAACAACTTAAAGTCTACTTTTTTTTGTAATGTATTTCTAATATCATGCATTCATGTAAAACATGAAGCTTTGCAACCATTATCTTGGCTTTTTTTGATGGATACTGTGGACACTCTAGATGCAGATCAAATAAACAACACTGAATTATTTTTATACGGGCCCTGTGATACTCAACACTCGTATGTATACCTGTGTTAAAAGAAAAATACATTATCATAGAAGTATCACTTGGGTAATACAGGTGTTTCCGTTTCATAAAAAACATGCACAAATGCTGCTTTCCAAATTAGGAACAATTTTAATAGAATAAGAGACTTGGAAGGGACCTTGGAGGTCTTCTACTCCAACCTTCTGCTCAAACCAATACTATTCCGGACAATTGCTTAATTGTTCTAACTGTCAGAAAATTTCACCTTCGTTCTAGGTTGGTTCTCTCCTTGAGCAACTTCCATCCAGTTTTAATACACATGTCAACAACTTCCTCACTCCACACTGAATTAATCTTAGTTTATTCAATTTGCAATATACATTTATATACTACAAGATTAAATCTTTTAACAAGATTTTTAAACTAGCACTGTAGAGGTTTCTGTAGAGGCAGACATGGGAATCTAAAGGAACGTTACTCATTTACGATCATGGATATATTATTATCTGTAGGCATATATGCTAGAGGCTGGAATGTGATGAATTCATTGATCTTTGGTTTTCCCTGTTTGGGTAGCTGCCGATATTGGTATACTGAAGCTTTTCTTGTTCCGCAACAGTGTTTAAAATAGATGCTTCCTGGAATTTACTTTCAGATCATTTATCATTTAATTCCACATTTTAACTATCCTCTTGTGAATTGATTTCTATTAGTAACTTTAAGCATTTGATTTTTTTTTTCCCAGACAAAATTTTAATAGAACAAATAGTCCGGCTTTCCAGAAGAAGATGCAGTTTGGGAATGAAAACACAAAACTTGAACTGAGGAGAATTCCTCCAGAGCTTAATAATATCAGCAAACTAAATGAACACTTCAGCAAATTTGGGAATTTAGTGAATTTGCAGGTAGGTGATAGCCTGGCTGGCTGGGGAATTCTGGGAGTTGAAGTCCTCCTATCTTAAAATGTCCCAGTTTGAGAAACAGTGCTGTAAACCTTTTTATTATATTGTTAAAATAATATATTGAAAATTCTTCACTAGTTGGAACATGGATCATGACGGTGTATTTTTTGTAATACATAAAGGCCTGAAAATTTGTCATGGATAATATCATCTGTTTAAATAGAGAGCTTTAATCAGAAGTTAAATATTGGCAGGGAATTAATCCTTTGCAGTTACAGTAAGGCAAGAATAAGCAACATTGTTTCCTCCAGATATTTGGGCCTAAATATTCCACATTTCTTTGCAATTGTCCCTGCTGATAGGGTCTGATGGGAATTTGAATTCCAAACATTTGAAGGAATTGGATTGCCTATCTCTATATTTGTTAAGTGGCACAGGTACTAGTTCCTTTCTTCTCAAATAATCTATACAGGTAGTCCTCAATTTACAGCAGTTCATTGAGTGCCCGTTTGAAGCTACAAAGACACTGAAATAAGTCGCTTAAGGCTGCTTTCACATTTACAACTATTGCCGCATCTCCATGGTTGCAAGATCAACATTCAGATGCTTGGCAAATGGCATGTATTTATGACAGTTGCAATGTGCCAAGGACATGTTGATCCCTTTTTATGACCTTTTGGAAAGAAAAGTCAATGGGAAAGCCGGATTCACTTAACAACCGTGTCACTAATCTAACAACTGCAGTGATTCACTTAACTCTGAATTTTAGACTCAGTTGTGGTTGTAGGTAAAATTGCTGTACTGCAATTTTTTTTTAAAAAAAGTTCATTTGGCAGGCCTTCTAAATATTGGTGTAATGGGATATTTGGTTCATTTTGTACCCTGTTAAAACTCTTACGATTTGGGATTGCACATTTTCTTTCTTTTTTTGGGGGGGGGGGGGGGTTAAAAAATTGCAAGAAAGATTTGTTTGTGCCAAAAACATGCTCAGTAAAATGCCCAGAAATGTACATTTTGAATAACTATATTCTTTTCCACTTCCTGACTAGAAATTACAAATTAGACCAGGTTGCTTAAGAATTACATTTTATGAGATTCCTAGTAAAATCTGTTCGAACTCCAAGTGGCTTAATAATGTTCTGAATATTCTCTGAATGACATTCCTAAAGAGTCTTGTGCTTCTTTGAGAAGACTCAACTCTGCATTTCTCTACATTGTGTTTGCCTTCCCTTCAAAAATCATAGGTTGCCTACCAGGGAGATCCAGAAGGTGCCCTCATCCAGTTTGCTACCCACGAGGAAGCTAAAAAAGCAATATCGAGTACAGAAGCAGTCTTAAATAATCGATTTATCAAAGTCTATTGGCATAGAGAAGGCAGTACTCCCCCAATTACAACTTCAGTTCCGAAGGTAAAGAATAAAATTTGATTGATGTGGATAGCTCTTTTAAGCTAAATATCTCTTTTAGCATGGGTTTTCAAGAAGTTTGAATCTTGAATTTTCCAAGTCAGTACTAAGAAATCCAGATTTTTATTTGAATAAGAATTTTGCTTATGAATATAGATCACTTAGATATTTTATTTCACATATTTTATTTTATTTTTTGTTGTAAGAAAGTCAGTTAGAGCTGATGCAACATTTTAGTACCTGATTGTTCTTCTTGTAAGATGTCCATTGCCCTTCCTAGTTTCATTTAAAAAAATATTGTGCATAATTCAGAGTTCTCTGATTCTTATGCTGAAAATGTCTCTGCTATTCATTAAAACACCCCCCCCCATCTTATATATAAGCCTGAAAAAATAATAGGATTGCTTTATTTAATGAATGTTACAATGATGTTTCATGATACTGCTTTTAAACTTTGAGTATGTTTTTATGATAACCTGCAACACTCATTCCCTGATCACTTTCTGAAGTATTATATAGACCCATATAGTTATTTATTGGAAAGATAATCTGAGGATATTAATACAATTGTACAAAAGATTAAAGAACACTTATTATTAAACTGTTGTTTTTAGATTTAAATAATCTTGAGTAGTTTTGGGACTATGGCCTTATAAAACTTACTGAAAATATAATTATGCCAAAATAGCATTCAGATTAGAGAGCATCATGAAAAAAAGGAATAATGGCAAAATGTCTAGAAGCCAGTCATACTCCGCATTGAAATATTTATGAATATTTTTTTTTTTTTTAAGGTAATACAGCCTTTAGTCCAGCAGCCCATTTTACCAGTTGTGAAGCAGTCAGTCAAGGAACGATTAGGTCCGGTGCCTGTCAGTAACATCGAACCTATTGAAGCACAGAGTGCCAGTGCAGAAACCATTCAGGTGAATGTGACTCTTAATTTTCCTTCTAACTTTCTTAGCCTGCAAAACCAAAGTATAGTTTCTTCCCTGGCACAAGCACCTGTTCGATATAAATGGTAAACGGAACCTTTTAAAAACGACTGAAATGATTCTTATGTTTAATTCGCGTGTTTAGTCAAACGGCACACAATTGAATTGATAAGGCCACCTTACAGATTCATTACAGTTCTTTCTAACTAATAGCCAAAAATGTTTAAAGGGATTAATCTTGTTGCCTCTGAAGAATTAAAGCGTTTTAATACTCAAGTAAGGTTTTTATTTATTTATCTTTGAAAATTCCCCATTGCAAAAAAAAAAGGGGGGGGGGAAGGATACAATGGTTCACAAGCTCATTGAAAAATTGATTAAAGCAACTTCATTAGTAAAACAAATGTTACATGAATTTGTGGTGGGGGAAGGCCAGTCTAGAAAGTTGGGTATATAAACAAAACTGAAAACATTTCAGTCTGGAGTGTGGTATATCACAAGTGGAGGACTATCTGTATTGCCAAAACTCTTGTAGATGATAGACTGCCAGAACTTTGCTTTGAGCAGCCATCGTGAGATTTAATGAATCATTGCTTTTTGCTCTTCTCTTTTTTACACAGCAAATAGAAATGGTATATCTAAATAGGCTCTGTCCCGTTATTTATTGCATTGTATACTCGCTACTTTTTAAATCAGCTTGCAGCTTAATTTTTTTCCAAGTTGGTATTTGATCCAGTTTAAAGTTCTATACTGTACATTTTGAAGTTATGCCCCCAAATCCTGTAGTTCAGGGGTGTCAAACCCCCGGCCCATGGGCCGGATGCATCACACGCTGGCCACTCCCACGCCCGGTTTAATGAAGGGGGGGGGAAAGTCCCGATACTTCACGTGACGCCACCATGATGCCGCAAGTTTGACACCCCTGCTGTAATTGAAGGGAATGGGCTTTTTCAAAAACCCTTTTATAATCTATTTATCTTGGTGGAATTGGTTGGGTTTTAGACAGCTACCTTAAAAGTGAGACGAAATGTATTTAAAAACACATATTACAAACATTAAACAGATCCTTTTTCTCTTCACTTAGAATGTAACCAAACTCTCTGTAAAGGATAGACTTGGGTTTGTGCCTAAACTACCAACTCCAACTACAGAAAAGGTAGGACGACTATAATGCAGCATCTGTTAGTGCAGAGGAAATGAAATTGCTTGACATTAGAAAATGACTTTGGTGTAGTAATGCTAGCAGCAGGCAATAGCTGTGGTGTGCTGTCACATTCCTAAAGCTCTTGGCAAGAGCACCCTTTTTGGATTAACATTTTAATAAACCTCTGTCAGCATCGCTGGTAGGAAGAGATTATGGGAGTTCTAGCCCAAAGCACCCAGATGATGCCTGCTAGGCTATGCTATATTTTGCTTTAATGGCTCCGGCTCTGCTTGGCATCTGTGGTTATGCGACTTTCAATATTAGGATGATACTCCTACTCAGTACAGTTTTATTTTACCTAGTGGAATTTGCATATTGGATAATAGAGGAGGTAGATACTGAATAGTGTGGGTATACAGTTATAAACTACAAATTAAAAGCTTGCTGCCTTTTATTTGTGAGTTTAGATTCTTTTGTCTTGATGAGTCCAATACGCATATAGTGGTCCAGGATAATTTAAGTTGGATGAAATGTCCATAGGCTTTGGGAAAAAAGAAGCAGGTAAGAGAGAATTAGCATAGGAAAAATAAACCAGAGACTAATCACAGCAGGCATTTAAGGCCTTTCTTGAAAGCGTTACTGGTTATTTTGAAAACTTCTTTAATTCCCTTAAGAAGCCAAAATTCATAATTTCAATATACCCTTTTAATGTACAAAATTCATTAGCTCTTTCTTAAGTTCCTTCCATATATTACAATATGGAAGGAGCTGTAAGAAAAATTAGTGAGATATCCAGCTATGTACATTTGATTAATAAATAAGACAACCCCCTTTTTAAAACTTCCATTTATTTGTATGTTGAGGAAACCAGAGGTTTTCTGAATCTATGAAAATCATATCTTGACTGAACAGCACTCTGTAACTGCTGATTTTACTAGTTTTAAAATTATCCTTTAGCTTTCAGTTAAAGTGCCTTTAGCTCCCAGTCTTACTGTTTTTGAATTCAAAATAGTAATCAGTAATTATAATAAACATGTACATTATATTATTATTTTATTAATAAACATTTGACCTCTCAATGTATGTTGAGACCATGGCTGTTCCTTATAAGAGGGCAGATCTTATCTGTATTAAGATGGAAGACTTCTAGGAAACTCCTGGACTGTAAGATAGAACGATCTCAAATATCATAGAAGAAGGTAAAAGCAATCTTTTGTATCTTATTGCTAAGAAAACACTTTGATGAGTCTACTTAACTTGAGTTTGACGTGAGAGTTTCTACTTCATTACGTGCTAATGAAATATTTTTCTACTACAGGTGTTGTCAACTTCTACCGGCTTGACAAAAACAGTATATAATCCAGCTGCTTTGAAGGCAGCTCAGAAAACTTTGCCTGTTGTTAATACTGCCCTGTTAGATTCCAGTGAAGCACAGAAGAAAAAACAGGTACATTTAATGTGATTGTGGGTAAAGGACATTTTTCTTGTTGAAGCACATTGTTTATGATCATCTAACTATGATTAGGAGATTGGGAGCATTCAAAGACTTCTTTCTTCCTATGAATGTCCGTTTATATAAATATTTGCTTATTTCAAATATATTTATGTGAAAAAGTATATATATGTGCATTTGTATGGTCTCCCAATGATAGCATGCAATAATGATTACAAATAATTTACAAAATGTGGTTTCAGTTATCACATAGAATAAAAATCCTGGTGTTATTTGCTTTATTTTTCTTCATGGGCTACTTATCTTGAAAAATCCAATATATTCGAAATGACATTAGTTTTGCTATATTTCAAGATTAATTTTAGCTTCCCAATGAGATATAATTGAATTATAATATTTATATATTTTCTAGATCCCAAACAATGGGAAATACAATAAAACACTGAGATATAATCTGAGATATAAGAAGATATTAAATACTGTTACAATTCCACAATTTCCCCAAAGGTCCTTTTTCAAGAGGCAACTGGACTTTCTGGTTTTATTATTGTTTAGTGTATGATGAGAACACGACAGAAGAAAAGTTAAACATGTACACAATCCATGTAATTACATATAAAACTTGCATGGAAGTATAGCAGTAGCCTCATAATTCTGTCCAATTCAACTATCCAGGCAATCGCCTCTGGCGTGGCTTTCTGCAGCTATTCTAGGGAACGGACATGGTGGGCAATCGTTCCACAAATTCCACAATGATACTGCCATGATGGCAATCCCATGTTGAAGAATACACGTTTGAATTATGGACAGTTCTTTTCTTTTGCCAGATTTTTAGGGGTTCTTTAAATCTCAAGTTAAATTATAGACTCTTACAATAATAGGACTTGAATATAGTTGATTTTGTTCAATGAATTGATGACCTGGTTTCCTCCAGTGATGCCTTTAAATTGTATTTCTGCATATAAGTTGAACAAATACTCCATACGTTGACCAGAAGAGAATGTCTAGCACAGATAGCTTCTTCAGATATGGTGATTGTTAGATAGTTACAATGTGTATTAGTTTAGTGTAAATATAATATGATGGTTTGAGCCTTTTTCCATATATAATGGATTCTTTTAAATAAAAAAAAATTAATGAATTAAAATTTTAATTGTGTGTATGTGTACCTACCTGTACATATATAGTTGGAGGTATTTCAGTTATTATGGTATTAGTTAAGGGATTGAGATGCTTCCTGGGATTTTTATATTTTTAGGAGGCATTAAGACTTCAGCAAGATGTGAGGAAGAAAAAACAAGAGATCCTGGAAAAACATATTGAAACACAAAAGGTAATAGAATGATAACAGTCAAATATATACCTTTAAGATATAAGGGTATATTTATGTTATTAAAAATTGTATTGTAAAGCTAGTTAAATGGAAAAATCAAAGAAGAAAGAGAGAGAATTAGTCCTCATTTAGCAACTGCAATTGGGATGGTAACTCAGTCATCAAACAAAGCAGTTACTAAGTGAAAAATCATATTACTGCAACTCTGCTTACTATTTTATTTCAGCTTTCCTTTACAGTGTCAGACGGATACCGCCCCAAATCACTGGGTGAACCCAAACAATCTGGAAAGTTTCTGGAACTTGACTCAAAAGGAAGCAGGGCAAAAGGGCAAATCTTAAAGCCCTTTTTCCTCACTCTCGCCCTTTGGAGTGCTCATCCCAACGCTGCGATTATTAGCAAGAAAAATAGATGTTTATAGTTACATTTCTTGGAGAGGAAGGGATTACAAGAGAGTAAGCAGGCATATAATGGGAAATACAGATCTAAAGTAATACATTAGGGCCAGTTCTTTGCCTAGCAAGTTGGCAACTACAAACAGCCAACTGCCTAGAAGTCAAAAAAGCCTTCAGTATAAAATTTATTAGAGTCTTGTCAGTGTTGGGTAGCAGGACAGCTGGATGGTTCTAACAGCTAAAGTCCTAGAACTGAGTTTGTTAAGTTGCACTTAGCACTTTTTAGGGACACATACTGTGCTGCATTGAAAAGCAGCTCAGGGCTCGCTTATTTAGGCAATCTCTCCTGCCTGGGGGGGCGGGGGGGGAGAGAAAGAAAAATATGCCAGACACAGGAGAATGTACACTGATTGTATTGACAAATACATGCAAGAAAGATGCCACAAGGATTGTAAACGTGAGCATATGTTGCAAAGTTACTTTTTTATTTCTCATAACTGCAAGCAGTCATTGATGAGGCAGTTGCTCAAGAACTACCTATATTCAAATTCAGTAAGATACCATATATATTTTCAATACAAGTAAGGCATTAGCAAAGCTTTATAAGTTTGGAAGAACTTTAGTTTAATTTTTTTGTTTCTTGTGAATAAATTTTTCAAACAGATTTTTTTTTTTTTGAGAAATAAGCCCATAAAATATATGTTGGTAGTAAATGGACTTTTTCTCTCTTTTTTTATTGTTGATCGGTATGATTTTTTAAAAAATTGAAACATGTAATTGGATCCAGGATTTCAGTGTGAAAAACGTAGAGCACGTTGGTATTAGAATATTTTTATGTGCAGGAAAAGTACTCGTAAAGAATTCCTGTTACTAAAATGATAATTCCACTAGATGCTGATCTCAAAACTGGAGAAAAATAAAACTATGAAGTTGGAAGACAAAGCCGAAATCATGAAAACTCTGGAGACGTTAACCAACAGTATCACCAAGTTAAAGGATGAATTAAAAGGAGTTTCCTCAACAAGCACTCCGGTAAAAAGCATGAAAACAAGGACACAGGTATACAGATTTTTAAAATTCATTTTTAATGTATTTATTTGTATCCAGCCTTTATTATTTTTACAAATACTTAAGGTGGTGAGCATAGCTCCATTCTTCTGTTTTCCTCATAACAACAACAGCTCGGTGAGGCGGGTTGGGCTGAGAGAGAGTGCCCAAAGTCACCCAGCTGACTTTCACAGCTAAGACAGGACCCTCTCGCTTTCTATCCTGGTGCCTTAACCACTAGACCAAACTGGCTCCCATTTTGTTCCCTTTAAATCTCTTTTCTCTCTTTTTGTTATTTAATTAATTTTGTTTTTAACATCCACAATTGTATGTATATATTCGTGAGGGTTTACAATTCATTCTTGCCTTCCGGGGAACAATGGAAAAAAAGATGCCCTCTTCTTTCGATGCAAATTTTTGAACCCACTAGTTTTCCCATACTGGTTGAGTGCTTTATAATTTGGTAGATCATTGAATATTTCTGCATCGTACGATTGCCATAGTTTTGCTTTTTAATCATTTTTAAATGAACTACTTTTATTTTTCCAGATTCTGATTTATGATTTTATGCTGAAAATCTGAAGTACTACTGCTAAGCAAGCAAATAATTTGTCTGGAGTTAATTTTCAGCATAGAATCATAATTCAGAATCTGGAAAAATAAAAGTAGTTCATTTAAAAATGATTAAAAAGCGAATTATGGTTAGTGTTCTGCTAATGTGTGTAATAACCTCTGTTGGGTACTTCTTTTTCTACCTAGCATCCTTGTTATACCCCGTGGAATCTAGTTATTTCTTCTGGTATTTGTATGTGAGTTAGAAAATGCAAACTAAATTGCTTCCATAACTTTTTAGATGCAGAAAGAACTATTGGATACAGAGTTGGACTTATATAAGAAAATGCAGGCTGGAGAAGAAGTTACTGAATTAAGAAGAAAGTATACAGAACTACAGCTTGAAGTAAGGATATTTCACCATTGCTGGTTAACATTGCAGATGTTTCACTTCTTGTCTACGTAATGCAAAAATTGTTTTAAACAGAAATCACCTTAAAACTGTTTTTAATGGAGGTCTTAGACTTACATATTTCTGTTCGCTTGTCTTTCAGCAATTTTGTCTTTAATCTAAGTTGCTATCAACAGCAGGGATTTTTACATTGTACCCATAGATGGTGCTATGGGTGTTTAGAAGTATTGAAATGTCTCTAACCTATTTCCCTGGCCTTGACGATTCACTGCCCCTTTTTCTTACTAGAAATATATATTAACAGAAACAGTTCTTCGTTAAATGTAGCTTGATGTGGGTTCTGCTGTTTTATAAAGGGAATCTAAGTGACAAACAACAACACAATTTGGTGTTTCTTTCATTAATTCCGTAAACCATCCATTATGCAGCAGACAAGTGTTAAAAAATTAACAGAGAGAGAGAGAGAGAGAGAGATACCTTTGCAGTCCATTCAGTTGAATTTTGGCTCAGTCTATGGCACGTATATTTGGGCACGCATGTTTTGAATATATTTGCTTTAGTTTCACTTCCTTCTAAGAAAACATTGTCAAGGAATTAAACTATTAAATGACAAAGCGTGTGGTTAGCTTTGGACCCTCTTTTTCCTTCAGTGTGGCATAATTAGCATCCCCTTCCCTAATTTTTCTCACATCAAGAAACCTGTGGGAAAGTTCAGCTGAGAGAGAACAAGCTAACACATTGCTTTAAATTCATGAGCCAGCCTTACGACATCAATTTGTAAGAGCCACCTACAATTCAAAGTTGATAGTGCTGTACGTAGCATTATACATGGCATCATGCAGCGCATTCGTTCTAAAGTTGAAAATGCAGATAGGGTATATATCTCATTTGGGTCTCTACTAACACTTTTTATTACCGTTAGGCAGCAAAACGAGGCATTCTTTCCTCCGGCCGCGGGAGAGGAATGCACACACGAGGCCGAGGTGTGTCTCGTGGGAGAGGTAGGGGAGTTCGAGGCCGGGGTCGAGGAAGAAGTCTTTCTGTTCACGCCGTGGTGGATCATCGTCCCCGAGCCCTTGAAATCTCAGCTTTTACAGAGAACGACAGGGAAGATCTCCTTCCTCATTTTGCGGTATGTACCTGTCTAATTGTCTACGGAGATTCTCGATCATTTGGGTCACGGTTGTCCCAGAGGGTCTTTTTCAAGAGGCAACTGGACTTTCTTGGTTTTGCCTTTGAAGACCTTTCGCTTCTCATCCAAGAAGCTTGGAGTACCTGTCTGATTGTTCTGCTAATCTTACTCCGTGTGCATGATTTTCTGTGTGTGCGTTACCTCCGACATTTTCACTGTAACTGATGAAATACTCAGGCCAAGTTAAATTCGTTGAACTTCTTCAGATGTTCTTTAGACTAGATAACTGTTGCCGTATTTTTCTGCAGGTGTGGAAAAAGGGCAGGACAGGATAGTTAATGGCAGGTTGGCATGGTGGTCAACATGGTTGAGGGAAAGGATGAAAATAAAGAAGCATATATCTTGGTTACTGATTTGTAATAAAGGATCGGATCGGATCGGATCGGATTGGATTGGATTGGATTCATTACTCCATGATATAAATTCTGTGCCTTTGATACATACATCATGACATAAATCCCAGAAGTGGCACTTGCATCCTGTTTGATCATTCTGATGAAAGACTCTATGTATATATATATATACCTTAGGTTTTGAACTTGATGTTCTCTGGGCTCGGCTGTTTGCTTTCAGAAATTTCATTACCCAGATAGGGAGATAATGAACATCAGATAACGTTATCTTGTAAGGTGGTGGGTGGTGGTGGTTGTTTTTTAAAGAAAAACATGCTTAAGCTTCTCTTATATTCAATTTCCTTTTAATACTTAACTTTAAAAAACAACAACACACAGTTCTCCAGTTATGTTTGTTTTGGAATCATTGTCAGTGCAAATTGTATCTAAATGCTTTTAGCTTAAACTTAGCAGAGAATAAATATGTTGCCTAGATGAGATTTTTTTTCCTCTTAAAAGCAATATGGTGACATTGAAGACTGCCAGATAGATGATTCTTCTCTCCACGCAGTGATTACTTTCAAAACAAGAGCAGAAGCAGAAGCAGTAAGTATATTCCCCACCCTTTCCCTCCCCCTTCAAATATGTTTATATTTGAAAGTAAAGTGTTTTCATATGTCCTGTCCTTGGAGCATTTCAGTCTTCCAAAATCTGATTAACTCCCTATCCTTTTCAGTTTTAGGACAATTATTAAAACTTTTCAAGAAAGTTTTGCAAAAATATCTGCTGTGTATCAATTATCATGGGTATTTTATACTAAGCACTGGAGGGACGGATAGATAAAATTATGTAAAGTCTGCGTTTTAGGCAGCTGCTCTTGCAGTATTTGTTCTATTGAATATTATTCTAGCTTAAATTATTTAATTAAATACAACAGATCTAATAAAATAGTATTTCTGGGCAATCATCTCAGATGTTTGCATCACAATCTGAGATACCAGAAGAGAGGTACAATGAACTATGGCTGCGAATATTTCTGAATATATAATTTCTAGCATTCATTTAGTTGTTTCCTGGAGCACTGGCAGTGGGAAACGACGTTTATGAAGAATATCTTCCATTTTTTCTTTTATTTCAGTTGAAATAAATCAAGAATCAAGAATGTTCAATATGAAACTTAATAGTTCTAAGACAACTTATGTCAGATATTTTTGTTGCATTCTTCACCAGTTTGTGAATATTCTAAAATTAGAATATATTAAAATGTTATTAATTTTAATAATCAATGTTACTGATTTTAATATATTTCATCACTTATCTTCCAAAAATTCAAGATATTTTTGGAAAAATTCAAGTTGGAAAGATTTGTACCCTAAAGTTGGAGCTATAAAAGCATAGCATATGATCATATGAATTTAATAATTTACTTACTAGTGTCAAATCACAGTTTGCTCCAATGTTGAACATTTGCAAGTTTATTATGCCACAGATATAATCCTATGGATAGGGCAGCCTAATTAAAAACGAAGGATAATAAATAAAATATATACAACTCAAGTCTCTACTTGTCAATAAACTGAATACTGCACAGTATATTTTTTGAAAATATAACTTGAAGATGGTGAGAAAAGTAAAATCTGGCACCTGGACACAAAAAAAACCAGATGAAGAGGTATAAGATAGGCAGCACCTGGTGCAAGAATATTGCCTGTGAGAGGTCTAGGTGCACTGGTGGATCATTGCTTCAATATGAGTCAGTAATGTGTTACAGCTGCCAACACAGTTCTGGGCTGCCTCAACAGAAGAATAGTATCAAGATCAAGTGAAGTTATAGTACCACGTTATATGCCCTGGTGCACACTGTACCGCACATTTGGAATACTGTCGCCATTTCTGATCACCATGATACAAAAAAAGATGCTGAAGCCCTAGAAAGTGTGCAGTAAAGAGCAACTAAACAAGTGTGCAGAAAAGAGCAACTAAAATTGTAAGGAGTCTAGAGGCTAAATTGTAGCTAAAGCAGCTAAAGAAAGTAGGTATATTTAGCTTAACAAAGATGAGTATGAAGACCTACTGGTCTTCCAACACTTAAAAGGGTTGCCACAGGGAAGAGGATGTTGATTTATTCATAGCACCTGGGGATAAGACAAGAAGCAATGGGTAGATGCTTGTCGGAGGGAGATCCAACCTGGAAATAAGGAATTTCCTGACAATGAGGACTATTAAGCAGTGGAACTGCTTGTCTCTTGGAGTTGTAGATGCTCCATCTCTGGAGGTTTTCAAGAAAAGATTGGGCAACCATTTGTCCGGGGCGGTATGAGGACTGCTAATTTGAGAGGTTGGACTAGAAGACTTTCAAAGTTCCTTCCAACCGTATGATTTTAGGTTTCATTCTATGGAAAAACAGACTGTAGAAATTCCTTTCTCAATTAGTTTCAGCTTCTTGAGATTTCATTGAAGGAACGGTCGCAAATATTTTACTGCCTTGAATGAAAAAAAGGTTAAATTTTATGATCACATACATTTGGGTTTGGGATGATTCCCTGGTCATGAAATGTTACATTTTTATGTTGCTGTAATTTTTTTCAGAGATTACCATGTTTTTTAAAAGCTCAAATGTCATATATACTCAGTCTTTAAAATCCCACTTTGTGATGTTGTGACAAGGCCATGTACAAAAAAGTCTCCCGAGTTGCATTTTAATAGGTTTGTGGTATCTTTTAAAATTTATCATAAATTTATATGTACAGATTTAAAATTTATGCCTAGGGACTTTAATATCACACAATTCATGTTCAGATGTCATTGGACATGTAATTGTTTCCACATTTCACATTATGCTGTACTTTCAGATTATACCATAAATCTTTTTTTGACCATGGCAGTTATTATTTCAGAATGATGCTAACACTGATTTATGCTAGTTCATGATACTTTAATTTGGAGGTACTATTTCCAAAGCAAGCACTTAATGTATCTGATACTTGAAGGCATGAATATCCCATAGGTTTATTTTTTTTTTAACAATTCAATTGCCAGACTTTTGCCGAAAATAGAATGTTTTACTGCAAGATAAATTAGATTCATGAAGTTTATTTTTTATTTATTTATCAACCCTTTGTGTTATCAAGATGCAATGTTTTGGATTGCAGTCTTACTGACATTAATATCAGTATTTTGGAGAAAAACACAAATAAGGAAATTATTCAGTAACTGTTGACTGTCTAATACAGTACAATGCAATATTTGAGAACTTTAATTTGAAGTTCTTTTTAACATATATATATATTTATATATAGCATTGCAATATAAGGGAGGGTTATAAAAATGGAAAATACTTTCATACGCTTGATTATAAACTCTGAAATAATTTAATGGAACATTAAGCCTATCTGGCATTTAATGAATTTGTGTAATCAGAGATGGGGGCTTACTTTATCTTTATTAAAAGCTAGATATAGAAATTGTAAAGTCAGTAGAAGCATGCCAAAGAACTGCATTTTGCTCTGGATTTTTTACTATTTTTCCTTGGAACAACATTACCCCGTGGGATATCATAGGGCTCTTGATATTCCACCTCCTTTAAAATGCCTCACCACGTAGCATGCTAAATGCAGTCCTTTAGGCATGTAGGGATATTTGTGAGCTGTTCCTGCTCATGGTCCTTGGTTCTCTGTGCAGTGAATTCGGCAGTTGATTATAGCAGGCATATGTGTGTCTTTTTTTCTAAAAAAAAATGTTTTTGCCTTTAGGCCGCTATCCACGGATCTCGATTTAAAGGGCAAGACCTGAAGTTGGCATGGAACAAGCCAGTAACAAATATGTCAACTGTGGAAACAGAAGAGACTGAGCCAGATGAAGAGGAAGTAAGTGTACAAGGAGATGAAGGAGTGTGAACTTTTTTTTTTTTCCAATAAATTTTTTATTTTTTTTCCAAAACCATTCTTTCATTGCACGATGTGTCAGACTGGGTACAAACGCTTAACAGATACAATCAAAAATATCATTCTATTCCTGTATTATTATTTTTCAATCCATACTATATTATTTATTTTA
>JANHFL010002902.1:73851-89882 GCA_032468155.1 Oxyrhabdium leporinum | reverse complement strand
AGATCCATCTCTCTCTCTCTCTCTCTCTCTCTCTCTCTCTCTCTCTTTCTTTCTTTCTTTCTTTCACCTCTTATTTTAATTTATTTAAATATACGTGTTGGCAGCTTATATTCTGCAGCCATGGAAGGTAGCTATGTGAACTCAGGAAAAAAAAAAAAACTCCCATAAGGAGTTGCTGGTAAGTAGCCATTTTGTTCCCCCATGCTCCTTTTCCCCTTTGAGCACAAAGCATGGCACCAGCCAGATTAGTGATAGCAGTTCACCAACTTTAAACATTGGTGTGATAGAAAGGCAAACGTTTATTTTATGTTATAAATTTATATAGAGTTGAAATTATATGGGCCGATTATAAATGGCCTACAGTAAAACTCTTGACATGCCACATCTTGAATCGCGTGGTTTTTGATCCATCTTTAAAGAGATGAAAAAACCCCATTAATCAAATTCAATTATAGTTTATTACAAAACATGTTTAGCAATCTGCTTTTTTTTCTTTACAGTCTTGGGAACCGCATTTTTCATTTTGCTTATTTAATGCTAATTTACCTTACCAGGAGTTGCTTGTTTTAATTCTAATAATTTTTATTGTGCTATTTTCTTTCAAAATACCCAGTTTTTGTTCAACACAGAAAAGCCACAACTATCTTTGTCCATAAACCTTTCACAATATCTTTAAGGGGAGAAAATGGTAAAGTTATAATGTTATTAGAAGTGGTTTTATAAACTTTAAAGCCTAGCATATCTGACAACCATATTTTACTAGCTTGATATAAAAATGCATGCATTGAATGAAATCCGTGGAATTGATCTAAAAGTATGTTTTTGTATTGCTGAAGCAGAGTTTTTTAAAAAGAGATGTTTTTATATTTTCAGCCTCCTGCCAAAGTTGGCAGAAATATTCAAACTGTTTTCAAAATGCAAATATAGGATGAAAGATGAAGGGATATTTACTTTGGGCTTATTTTTGGGTTGCAGGCATACGAAATATTATTTATTCCCAGTCTATTTTGCAACTAAGGGCATAAGAATGATAAATATATTTCTTACAGAGTTGAGGCTAATATGAAAAAAGGATGGCATTGTTGCACAGTTACAAGTCTGAGAGCTTTACTGTTGATTGATGATTTTTCTCTTGGTTTTACACTACTGAGGAAAATTGCTAAATGTTATTGACAAGTAAATGGAAAGATCTTAATCTTTTGATTTAAACGGACATCTTCAGTTCTCTTTCAAATGATAAAACGATTTCTAAAACAACCCAAATATACATGATTGATAAAGACATATTACTGAATCTAGTAGTTGACTTTCATATCAGCAACATTTTTTTTCCTAAATGAAAGTTTTAATCACCATCTAGTATAACCTTTTATGCAGCTTATACGAAAATAGAAAAGCAGATATAAGAATGCATAATTTCAGTCATTTTCATCTTTCCATGACTTTTGTAATTAGGGAAAAAAGCCTTTCTGTTATAGCAAAAGTAATTATTTTTAGTAATATATTTGAGAACGAAATAAAAAGCCTACACTTTATAAATGCTGCATGTATTCTTTAAATAAATCCTGCTCATTGGAGGCTAGGGGGCACTGTCTACATAACTAAAGCTAATTTCATTTTCTTTTATGTATCAGTTGATCTTCAGACTTTTGCAATCTAACGAACGTTTATGTTTTGCTATGCCAAATACGGTATACATTCCTACAAAGAACTCCTTTAAAACTATTTTTATCTAAGCCAGTGTATTCCTCTCAGGGACCCATCATTGCTTAAGATCATAATCACGAAATCATTAATGGAATTCGTACTAATATCCCATAGCAAATGCAAGCTTCACCTACATTACAATCATGTACATTACTCTTCATGCATGTTAGTGAAAGTTCAGAACACTTCAGTGAACCATAGAAATGCATTTCATTCTGGAGAGAGACCACAACTACTTTCCTTCTTTAAAAAAATACAAGTTTTCCAATTCCAGTCAGTCTTATTGTTCATAACCTCCTGATTATGATAAACCTGACTTTCTGTTTAGCAGCTGCTACCAATGTTTTACTCCTTTTTCGTGCTTTTTCTACATAAACCATACCATTGAAATGAAAATAAGGAAAACAGAAAATCAACATTTTCATGCTTTGAGGAGAAATGACAAATTTAACAATCAAAAGTATTGTCCAATCTGCAAAATTATATGTGATAATCTCTGTTTTCTGGCTAAATTTACCCTTGGATGCTTTGTTGTCTGGTTGCAATAGACTAATATGATTACCTACCTTCTGATTAAAAAGATTTATTTACCCGTACCATTCTCCTTAACGATCTGCATTTTATTCTAAATAACCATAAGAAAATTCCCTACTTGCCAACATTTGGCAATAAAGATTAGTTCCTTATGTTGTAATGCTCTTTAAATATTTTTGATTTTAATATAAAGATGATATTTTTTTTAAAAAATGTTATTGTACAATTTTTGATGCTTTCAACATCCAGCTTTTAACAGAATATTTTCATATTTAGATGATAAGGTTGAAATATAATCTCTGCAATCTAGGAGATTAAATAGTTAATTAAAATCTCAGAGAAAAACACGTTGATTCGTTTTGAGGCTAATTCTTGTTTTGTATATACTTCTTAATTTTTGCTTCCTTATTCTACTTGTTTTCTCAATTAATATTTCTACTTCCAGTTTATTCTTTTCCTTTTTTTAAAAAAAAGGTTGGAATCACAGCTGTAAGTTTCAACTTAACATAACTATTTCCAGTATGTGTGTATGCTGACTAGAGCAAGGAACAGTATAACTAATACGTTGCAATCATTTCTCTTGAAATTGCATTTGAAAAGATGTGATTGATCTTGAACAAGATCACTGATAATGAACAAAATACCTATTTTAAGGTGGCACTATGTGAAGCAGGGATAATGCGTTGCTAAGATGGGTATGCAAACTTCCAACTTTATGTGCTAGCATAAGTTTAGTTGAACCTTCACTGATTCTTCTTTAGTTGTTTGCCATACGCTATAGATATTGCTGCCATTTTCTGGCTTGACAGTATCCAAAATACTGATCCAACTTTCTTTTTTAGCATGACAAGTTTTTGTAAATAGTTCATGTCTTCTAAGACATCTTGTATACTGCCATCTCTAGTGTATGGAATCATAGTACCTTGATCATCTTAAATTTGAAAGAAATGGAAATAAAATGGAAAAGGTACTATAAATAGTATAAATAAACTATTCATTGGTTTCCTTTAAGATCATTTGAGGCTACAATGGTCTTCACTCATTTCTCCCAAAGTGAGACATAGCAGGATTTTGGACATATCTCCAAATTGTAGCCTTCTTGTGCTCCAGACTTATTTATTTTGTATGTGTGTTTTGTATGTGTATGTATATGTGTGCCTTTCTAAATGTTAGTTTGATCAAGTAGAATAAGACCAGTACATGCAATCTTGCCTAGTAAAGCAAGGATTTATTTGGATATATTTTCTCTCCATCTCTCTCTTTTTTTCATCCAGTTCCAATTCAATATCCAAATCTCTGCTGCGTTTGAGAAATGGTATATCTGGACATATATAGTAGAGCAATCAGAGAACTCTGCTATTTGACACTCTCTAAGTTTTTAGCAGGAGTCTGCTAACAGTACAATAATTTGCTTGTGCTTTTAATTCTTTTCCTCCTTCCCTGTTCTCTTCCCTTTTCTAATAATGTGACTTTGCCTACCAGTTGCTGCCCAATAGTAAGATAAATGGCCCCGTGTAATTTGTAAAATGTATTTCTCTATTACCCTCTTCAGGACTTTTTGTTCATTTCTCCATGTTCCTAGAATTCCCACCTGCCAATTTGACTACAGTAAATTATCCATAAGAGACTGCTTTTGTCCCATTTCAAATTGTCCCAGTAAGATTGAGACACCAATGCCCACCAGCACGCTTCTCACTGTAGACAAGTGCTGCTATTTGTATTCCTGAAAGAAATTGCTGCACTTCAGTTTTTACATAAATAATTTATGGGTGTTTGTCAATAATTTCAGCTGAAAAGAGTGACATTGTTATATATGTGAAAACTGTCTTTAATTCACCAACAGGCACTCATAATGTTGTTTAAAATATTCTAAAGTGGATAAATATTAGGTAAGGGTCCCAATTTGGTGTCACGTTCCTGTACTTATCTGATAGAAACAACTTCTCTTTTATAAATGTTATTTCAGTGGGTATAGAGTAAAGGAGCTGTTAGGTGTGAAGGCAAACATTAATTTATTCTTACATGAATGAGCTGTGGGATGTTTTGCTCCTTCCTCTGTTGTGATTCATTTCCTAGTTTGTAGGAAAATAATTATCAGTTTTGACAGGTAAGACCAGCTAATAACATGGAAGAAGTAAAAAAAATCATTGCACAAGGGGAAATTTACAAGCACAAGAACTTAAATGCAGAATTGTTCATGTAATACCAAACCAACATTACAATCACATTCTTTGTAGTTCTTCCTATAGTCAGTCACTCCTGCTGCAGTCTTTTTTAGATCAACATCGGTTGCAACTTGCCTATTACAAAGGTTTGGATTTAGTTAATTTTTAATTATGGGATAAAGTGCAACTGCATGCGAAGTAATGGATTTGTGATCATCTTTAAGATTATAGTCTTTCTAACAGTTGAAAGGCCAGAGTCCACTCTGAAAATTTGGTAATGTCTTAAGATGTGAATCTTAAGTTCTGTTGTCCGTTTTTGATAGAAATTCTCGGGTGAATGCTTAGAATGTATCATAACTGTTGTCAATTTTATGCAGACCTTTCCAAACAAAACAACCTGCTTTTTTGTAAAATGAACACATGGTTGTCATAATTGATATTTAGGGTTATGTTGCTTTTCCTATTTGAGCCTTCTCATCATTTAAAATAATTCAGTACACTTTTTTCTTTTCCATAAATAGTGTTTCTATTGCTGGTCTTTCATGTTTGAGGATGGTACAGTTCTGTTTCCCACGCAAATATCAATAGATATTAAAATTCAATCCTTTGTTTAATTGTTTTGAACATGAGGGACAACTCAGATGATTCAAGGGTAGTTATGTAGTTGAAGATTTGCTTTCCCATTGTTTCCTACAGAATAATTGATAATAAATAGCTGTTCTTAGGGTCCAAGACATAGTGTGTAAGTACATAGTTATACTTTTTTTTCTTTCTAATTTACTAAATGTGACTCAATTTTTATATAATGGAATTGTGTATTTAACAGAATAACATAGTGGGAAGGGACCTTGGAGATCTCCTAATCCAACCCCCTTCTGAAGCACCATTTCAGTCAAATGGCTGTCTAGTCTCTTTTTAAAAGCTTCCAGTGATGAAGCACCCACAACTTCTGAAGTCTGGTTGATTATTCTCACTGACAAGAAATTTCTCCTTTAGTTCTAGGTTGCTTCTCTCCTTGATTAGTTTCCATCCATTGCTTCTTGTCCAGCCTTCTGGTGCTTTGGAAAATAGGTTGACCTCCCCTCTTCTTTGTGGCAGCTTCTCAAATATTGGAACACTGCTATCATGTCGCCTCTAATCCTTTTCACTAGACTAGGCATACCCAATTCCTGCAACCGTTCTTCATATATTTTAGCCTGCAGCCCCTTAATCATCTGTGTTGCTCTTTGTTGTAGTGTTTTTGTATATTCTTCTATACAGATTGCCATACTATCTTTGGGCTAGTAGTTATCACTGTCTTAGTTGTATATATATAGCTGATTATGATTAAATGCTAATTAAATGGAGGAAGGACGGGCTGCAAGTAATTTAGGCAATCTCAACCATGGGAAGATTCCTCATGTCTTTAAAATCTAAGTGTTTTTAAAAAGTAATACTATATATTCCACTTTCAGAAATGAAAGAGAAGTCAAAATTTGACTACATTGTGCAGGTAAAATCATAAAAGAGCACTAGATGACTTCTCACTCTGAACCTTTCTGGTAGGTTCTCATTGTTCTAATCACATTTGTAATCTAATTTCATTGTTCTAATCACAATTCCTTTGATAGATAGATTGGCGTGTAAGACACCTTGATTTTTATTGCTTATTAACCAACTAAAAACACTTTTCCCACTTGGCACACTCCAAAACCCTATGGATGTTCAAGAGGAGGGTTTTTTCTTTCTTTTCTTCCTCTGAAACGTCTATTGATAACCAGGATGCTGAAAATTAAGCTTGTCACTTAATCTGGTCCTGCAAAGCACATTTACTAGAAGAAGAAGAGATTAACTTTTAGCTGATGGCAGATTTGTCCCACTCATTCTCATGAGACAGATCTCATCATCACAGTATCTGTGATAGAAAACAGGAGAAAAAGGCCGAGTTGCACAAAACTTCCCCAGATTCATTAAAGAAGAACATAGATTAATCAGAGTACCTAAAAATAACCATAAATATACAACAATATGTTGTTTGTGTGTTTAATATTTGTTTCTAATGTGTCTTGGATGTTCCTTAGGGATGCATTAAAACATGTTCCCTTCTCTTCCAGTGAAAGAAATAGCAAGCATCAGAACTTTAATTTGTAGTTTGATTTGATTTTTGCAATGAAGGAAAATTACAGCTCCAGCTTTATGGGCTATTACGTCAAGTCAGTATATCTTCAGATTATTTTTTTATACTTAATATGCATGCTATAGAAAAAATAGTTTATATAATTAAAACATTAAGATGGGCAGACTCAAGCACCCTTTTATCTTCATTCCCGCCTGTGATGCTAGGTTGCGTTAACAGGGGAATAGAATCAAGATCACAAAGTATCATGACGAACTATTAGTATTACTGCTTTATAAAGCTTTAGTAAGACCACACTTAGAATACTGCATCCAGGTTTGATCGCTATATTATAAAAACGGCGTTGAGACTCTGGCAAGATTGCAGAAAAAAGCAAGAAAGAGGCTGGAAGGGCCAAGCAATGGTCGAAAATTAACCAAGGAGAAAAGCAACCCAGAAATAAGGAGAAATTTCCTGACAATAAAAATAATTAACCAGTGGAACTGGTTCCCATTAGAAGTTGTGGGTGCTCCATCACTGGAGGCTTTTAAGAAGAAACTGTACAGCCACTTGTCTGGAATGGTATAGGGTCTCCTACTTAAGGAGGAGATTGGACTAGAAGACCTCTAAGGTGCCTTCCAACTCTGTTAGTCTGTTCTGTTCCCCGGCTCCTAAAATTCCTCTGTTCTTGTGTGTGTCTTGGATATGGAAACAGTGCTTCAAATCCTTACTTTGCTATCAAAATCGCTGGATACATCTGATCTGGAAATTTTCATTGCTTCCCTTAGCTAGGGTTACTTTTCCAGTTATGGGAAAGCTAGATTATTTAGATGCTCAGTAACAAAAGCAATCTTACAGGAGAGTAAGACCATGGTGTCTTTCAATTGTCATATTGTTGATTTCTCAAGTATGATAAAAATCTGCTTTGTTTTCTGTGCGCACTGTTCGAGGCTGTCCTAAAAATTTTGGCATAAGCATTAGATCGTCCCATGCTATGTAGCGCACTGGGCAGCAAGGGATCTCCAGTAATGTCAGATTTGGGTGAGTACATCAACATCTTCCCATGTGATGTTTAAAGTCTTTAAGTCTATGAATAGTCTTCGCCCTGTATTTCAAGGGTGTCCTCTTCGTCATTTGGCATCAAGGGCAATCCATCGCATTGCCATCTTGGGAATTCAATTATTCTTCATGTGGAGTATATGACCTGCAAATTGGAGTCTCTTGGGTACTACTATGTTATGTAATTTGCAGGAGAAACCCTTTTGGAGCACTTCTTCATGGTCAAAATATTGAATCTTTAGGATTCAATGAAGGCATCTTTGTTGGAAGGTGTCAAGTATCTTGTTAATACTCACTGATGCCTTCTAGGTCTCAGGGGCATGAATAGCTGTCAGGATCACTATAGAGGCAAGCAGATGGAATTTGTATCATTTTTATGGTTCTAGAAATGGCTCAACAATTTAAGTACAGAAATCTTTAAATTAATGTTATATTATTTTATTAAAACTACTTTTCTGCTAATGTTTGTGACATATACAAACACACCCACAATTAGAGAAAGACCATTGGTATTATATAAATTACAATAGCAAACATTGTTTTCTAGTGGATTATTAAAAACACTATTTATTAAATTAAATTCAAACTTAGTTATGTTATCCTAATTTGGATTTTGTAATGACTCTTTAAGGCAATTTCAGGGTCAGACAAATGCGTGCAAGATTTTGAACAGGCTTGTTCTCCAGACAATTCTCAGGTGATGATGAACAAACCAAAATGTCTGAAAAGAGATGGAAGACAAAAATGGTTGTTGGAATTCAAGACGATATCTTGACAATGAATCTGAGAGCAATCTTGGGATAGATTCAGGATGCAGCTAGAACTCCCAAAGCTGGAGAAACAGGCAGTGGTCACTTATTTTTGAAGATGTGTCTGCCCCAGTAAAATTGCACCATCTGAAGCTCAGTTTCTCTCTTTAGAACATATTTGAGTTGGTAGCCACATAGCAGGGTATGTAAATTGATGCTTACAAATAGACTTTTTCTGCATTCCCAAAGAGATTTTTTTTTATTAAATAAAAGAATGCAAGTAATAAGCCTATAATTTTCAAACAAAATTACATCAGCTTTTCCTAAGTAAAATTTTACAAATATATATAACACCGCAGTTCTTAGCTAAATTTCTAGGCTTAATTTCTGAATAGAGAGGTTTTAGACTGGAACATAATTCCCAGCTTAATTGGATCTTGCAGCATTTGTGTTCTCTCAAGCGCTGTTGAGATTTATTTGGCATATTCTATTTGTATATAGAGGAATGGTGAATTGCTCTACAGATTATAGTTTAGTAAATCTTAAGTTGCCATGTTTTTCTTTGTTCACAATCTTTTTCTTTCATTCATTTGTTTCTTTAGACATTGATACACAGTGCCACTCCTAAAGCAAAGCATAACTCAATTATTATAATTTTAATACAGTGTATTGGGTTTAATGAAGAACAGACTTGAACTGACTTTCGTTTCTTATCTTTGTGTTTTTGATGTATGAATGTGAAAGATTATAATTGTAAGTTATGTGTCTTTTTTTTTTGGGGGGGGGGAAGAAGTTTTAAATGAGTTCATGAGATTTCCAGGACTGTTTCTTGTCACTTCTCCATCAGCTCTTAGTCCATTTAATCCAAGCTTCTCAGCTGTATGACTCCAGCTCCTGTTGTGAGTGATCGGCCTGCTTGAGTGCTCTCAGCTTCTCCTGTCACATCACATTTGCATAAAAGAGGACAGATAACCAAATTTGAGTGCACAAATGAAAATGCTAAGCGCCAAACCTGTCACAGTTGTTGTTCAACTAATTGTGAAAAATTTGATTTGCTAGCTTTTTGCTCTTCATCATGTGGGCCCCCATCTCAAATTTGCTATAGCTTTCTGCTACTATGCATGTACCTTCTAAACTATACACACAAGCTGGTCGCCCAAGGGATTACTTACCTCTCCTACTAGCTTTTAATGTTGCCTCATCTACTTGACTAAATTAGGCCACCATGGCAAACAAACACATAATTAAAAACCTGGTAAGACAACTGCAGACACATCCTCTTAAATTGATTTTTTTTTCTTTTGTAGTTGTCTGCTGAAATGCAGTTGTTTCTCTTCTTCCACCCCTCACTCCTCTATCTTATGTTATTTTGAAATAAATGGATTGTTTTCCCTCTCTGAATTTATTCTGAATTCCAATCGGCTTTATAGATTATTTTCTATAGAAGTGTGACAGATCTCTTTAAAGCTTTAAGTCTCTCCTCTCCAAAATGTTTTCTATGAAAAATATAGCATAAAATTGTTAGGAGTATGCAAATTTCCAAATGGTACTATTGATATATTACTAGTACTTTCATTCATAGCCAGCTAAAAGAGATCACTGCCAATCTGCTTCTTTGGGCAAATTTTAAGGAATGCTCTTTTCACATTGCTACGTTCTATAGTCAGGGTCTTTTTTACACCTTCCTCGGGAAATATAATAAAAAAGCAGTCACAAGCCCAAGAAGACTTACAAGTATGTTCAGATGGATGCAAGTTGAAGCTCTTGTCTTGATTATCTCACATTTTAACTGAGCTCATTATGTGAACTGAATCCACTGCACATGTATGTATGAAACATGTATGAATAATAGTCTCTCTCTAATTGCTAATTCTAACTATACTTGGTAAGTAATGGAATGTATACTAGATCTATGAAGCAGGTTCCATCCTGCCCTTTGTTTGTGTGTGTTTTACAAGTTAAAAGTAAGATTTTTTTTTAAAAAAATATTTGTTCTACTTTGAAAGGGTCTGGAGGATCCCCAGTAGTTGCCAGACCATACTTTTAAGTATAGAGAATATGCAGTGTTAGGAACAAAAACTTGTCTCTTCCCCATTAGTTCAAAACCCAGGGTTAAATGAAATAACTTAATTAACATAGGGATATTATGCCTATAAGGGCTGAATTTTTAACTTGTCTTTCAGAGACAGGCAATGCCATTATTTGAGCTGT
Organism: Oxyrhabdium leporinum; assembly: GCA_032468155.1. NCBI lineage: Eukaryota > Metazoa > Chordata > Lepidosauria > Squamata > Cyclocoridae > Oxyrhabdium > Oxyrhabdium leporinum. The sequence continues at coordinate 79,362 of JANHFL010002902.1, read as the reverse complement.
GCATGCACCCATTTTCCCAGCACAGGTAGCAGAATTTGTTTCCATAATGAACTGGGATTCTGAAAGCTAATGAATCAGGTGTACCGTTAGACGGACTCTTATTTTTTTCCTTGTCCGGAGTATGAAATTGTCCGACAGAGTGTTTGTACAGAAGTGACATAAGATATGTGCCTAAAGTCTAGCGATCTATTTAATTTTTGAACCAATATTAGTGGGGAAACTTTTGTTCCGTTCCCTCAGGTCTCAAGCCTGCAGCTTCCTCTTACCCTCCTATTAGACAACTATTGACATTTGATTAACAGCAGTCCTTTCTCTCGCTTCCATTTAGTACCCCTGTGTGTTGCACTGGGATTTTTTCTCATTTGCCCCTGTCCGCTTGCGCAAATATTCTCCCTCCCCAATGCTTACTCTCTCTGACTGTGTATGAAAACGGAAAGCCTCCACACACACGCAGCTTGATTGCTACGGACTACGATTGATTCTCTTATTAGAAATCTACTCACTGTTGGGACTCTCTTCTTCAGCGGTTAAAAACTTGGGAAGTTCCACTCCCAAGTTCCACGGGAAGGTTGCTTGCTTGCTTGCAAGTAGCTCCTAGTTAACCTGACCAGAAACCTGGTCCAACCAACTAGATAAAAATGGGTAACGTGACGGTATTGTTATGAAATACAGGTCGTTCTTGACTTCCAACAAGTTTGTTTAATGACCATTAAAAGTTAACAATGGCACCGGGGCGGGGGATGAGGGGGGGAAAGTGACTTAGGATCGTATTTCACACTTAACGATCGTTGCGGCATCCCCATGGTTATGTGATCGAAATTCGGATGCTTGGTCACTGGCAGGTATTTATGACGGTTGCAGTGTCTACCTCCTGACGATGGGGAAGCCAAATTCCCCCTTGGGTCAATCTGATGAATCGCCACCACGTTACTAATTTAAACAACTGCGGTGATTCATTTTCACAAAATTTGTATGGAAACTTGTATTACCGTCACTGACCGGATTGCAATCAGAATGTTGTTGTGCTGGTGTTCTACTTCCAGAATAAAGCTTTACTATTTCTATCCTGCTGTAACCCTGTGTTCTTAATGTGCTGTCACAATAGGTGTATTGTAACTTGAGGGAAGCAATTGGTGGAAAAACAAGAAGTGAAAGTAGTTTTGCTTACACTAGACCTTCGATAAATCCATAATCTACCTGGCATACTCAGTATTAATCACAAGATAAATCTTTGGCCAACCATAGACTGGGTTCCAAGAGTTGAATCTACATCTAGTGAGCTGGCTTAAATTGGAATTAACAACTCATTTGAACCTTCTCCTAGTAATTTCAAAGGCGTTCATATTCAAATAACTTAAACTACAGACGTCATAATCCCCAACTACAGATATCGTCCCCAATTTACCACCATTCATAGAGTGACCATTTGAAATTACAAAGGCACTGAAAAAAGATGACCGTTTTTCACACAACCATCACAACATCCCTGTGGTTACAAGATCAACATTCGGACGCCTAACAACTGGCTCATATTTGTGATGGTTGCAGCGTCCCAGGGTCATGTGGTCACCTCTAGCGACCTTCTGACAAGCAAAGTCAATGGGGAAGCCAGATTCACGTTGCCACCGTGTTGCTAACTTAACAACTGCAGTGATTTACTTAACAGCGGTAGCAAGACATTTCTTAAAATGGGGCAAAATTCACTTAACAACTGTCTCTCTTAGCCATGGAAATTTAGGGCTCAATTGTGGTCGTAGGTTGAAGACTATCTACCACAGAAATTTATTGATGTGCTAAGAGGAATTAACACTAATTCAAGAAAGATTTTTCTGAAAAAAAGAATAAGGCTTCTATACACAACCCTATTCCCATTGTAAGTTCTGAGATCTTAGTTCTCCCAACAAACATCAGATCTTCCACTTGAGGAAGACTTACTGGGTCTTAATAATTTTCTTAATAACTCTTCAGCCTCCGCTGAGTGGATGGTTTTCTTTCCTCATCCTACAACTCTCCTGATGTCAGGGAATCTGCTGTCATAGGAGCAATCAGCTGGTTGCTACGAAAACCTTTTGGGAAGTACAGATACATGGTAAAGAATCTACTCAAAAGCCAGGGAGAGACTTGGCTACAAACAGTAAACCAAAATAATAATTGGAAAAAAAATATGGAAGGGGTGTTGCATCTCCTGTGTTATTTTGTGAACATAATAATGCTAACTCATTAGCTCACATGACTTAATGTGAATTTGGAAAACACGGCATAACTCTGATACCAAAATTACGAAGTACTAATCCAGTTATTGGATAAATTGTAAAACTTAGATTTTTAATCTAGTACACATATTCATGGATGCTGCTGTCACAACGATTTATATAAAAACTTCTGGGCTTACACTGAATTAATTTATTTGAAGAGAGAATTTTATTAAACATCCTGTTTGAAGGGATATAACAAGTATGCAAAGATTGTATTCATAACAAGTCCTTTTATAAAAGTTTGACTTGGTAAGGTTTCTTTGAAGTTTTGCTCAGTTTGCTAAATTCTCATTTTTTTAATAATTTCTTTAAAAATCTTGAACTAACTTCATGATTCCCTTGTTAATCACAGCTGTCGATTAAATGCTACACTGTAAGAGTAAGGGATAGTAAAATTGATTTGATTTAAATCACTCCCATTTTTGTCAATTGAGAGAGCTAGATAATAGGCCATAGACCCAAAGCTTTCCAGCTTTCACAAAATGCAATTCAAAAATGAATGAGCCTCAAACTAAAAAAAGTTTTTAAAAAATGCATTTGTGCTCTTCTTAATTGAGGAGTTAATATATGCATAGTTTGGGATGAATTCTGACCAACAGGATCTTGGGATGATTTGCAAGAATTCAAGATTTTTACAGTGGACTTTATAAGGACGTGGTTGGATCACGGAGACACTCAACAATAAAATAATAGCAATAGCAATAACTGATTTGACTTATATACCAGCCCATAGTGGTAAACAGCACTCTCAGGGTGGTTTTACAGAGTCAGGATATTGCCCCCAACAATTTGGGCCTTCATTTTACTGACCTCGGAAGGATGGAAGGCTGAGTCAACCTTGAGCAGGTCAGGATCAAGCTCCATACTGTGGGCAGAGTTAGCCTGCAATATTGCATTCTAACCACTGCACCACCAGGGTGCAGAGAAATAATGTTCTTCTTGAGAAGCATTGACATCATCAGAGGATTTCAATCAAAACACAAAGATGGGGAAGGGGCATCTGAACACCCAGAGCTCTGTTGAATCACTTCCAACAAGTGATTCCAATTCTTCAATTGCATTCTTCTCAACATGGATGAGAGTTGTTCTGTTTGTTTTTTTAAAAAGTATTTTTGTGGCTGCCCTGGACAACAGAAGCGAAGCACACCCTCTGTTACTGACCACGAGGATCCAGCCACTTACATCTTCTGTCTTTTAAAAGAGCATTGAAGTAAAAGGGAGATCATGATGACCCCATCCAAACGAAAGAAATACTCCTTTCCAGAAAATGCTTTTCCCTGTAGAACCAGCAGGTACCTCGCCTGGTCCCATTCATCCAGCAGAGGTCTGCTAGACTTGTGTGTGTGTGTGTGTGAGAGAGAGATACACTTCATACACTTCAATAAGCTGGCGTTTGTTTTAATCATAGTTTGCTGAATAAGCCACAATTGGCTGACTTCGTGTTCATAAGCTCTGAGCGATTATTTGAAATTGTAACACGTGCATTCAGAGCAGCCAAAATAAGCCATATAAGCGCGATGTGTAAACCCAAATGTGTGTGAAGCTTAGTACTTGTCCATTGGCTAGCCATGTTGAGAATAATTTATTCAAAAACAACATCCATCTTCAAATAAACTGATTGCTATTTAAATAAATTCCAAATTCTATCAGGCATATTAGGATTATGACAGGAAAGGGGGGGGATAAAAAGCTGTTTCTTCTAGAGGCCTTACTTTCAGGGAGAGAAGAGTATGAGGCTATTTTGGAAGCTACGGTGGTGAGTGGAAGCCTTCACTAACCTAGATACTAATTCAAGACAGAAATATGAAGGCACCAGATTGAAATAACATGCTAAATCTCTCTCTCGCTCTCTCGCTCTCTCACACACACATACAGACACACACTCAAGTTTTTACTGCAAGCTTCTAATTGCAATTAGCAGTGCTGCAATTAGCAGGGCAGTTCCTCAACAACTTTATCGCATTTTTCAAATATAGAAAGGATTCTCTTCCCAAGCAATCCAACGGACGATTGATAGACTCTGTCTGAAATAGCAGTCTGGATTTGAATCCAGCAATGCCAAAGGGCAAACAAGCTCCAGCGCTATGTTCAGGATTCGAGACACTGCAAGGCTAGGAAAGTAGGGACTTAGGAACCTCAAGGTACAACCTTCTGATCCCTCTTTATGGAACCAACTAGGTCCCCTGAGGAATCAAACCCTCGTTTGGCAGAGATTTGCAGACTCTGGTAACCTCAACAGGAACAGTCAACTTTTTCAGAGGAACGTCTCCATATCGTAATGTGAAATATCAAAAAGAATTAATATTCTTGTCTCCTAGGAGGAAGCGAAGCCTCTGCCTTGTTCAGAGAAAGATGCCAAGTTGGTCTTCCATTTGACATCATGGTCTTGAGAGTAAGGAGTTGTAGCCTCCTAGGCCCCTTATTCCTTTGGCCAGAATGTTAGTTTGGTGAGCTTTAAGCCTTTCTCCGGTTACAATGGAGGTGGCATGTGAAGAGGGATAAAGAGACCAATTAACCAATTTTTCTTGTCTATTCTCACATACCCAGACATGTTCTGTACAATCCCCAGTTTTGATGTATTATTTTAATTAATCCAAGTCTCTGATTTCTGAGGGGAGAAAAAGCAGGTTAGCAAATGTAACAATGCTCGGGAGTTTCTTCATCGTAAAAGACACATAATTTCAACCATTTAATAAGGTAGATTTATTCTGGGTAGTTTAGTTTGCCCGTGCACTCAAACAACCCTCCCCATAGACAACATTAAAAATGTGATTAGTTAGCTGCCATCAATAACACAAAATAGAAAAACACTCTCTGAAGGGACAGCTTTGTGGAGGGCACTGCACAGTGTGTAGTAAAAATATATGGCCTAATAAGTTTACATTTGCAGGCTCATTTGTTAAAACTCTTGAATTTCTAATTTGTGTCGGAAAGATAAATGGATGGCGCCTCAGTAAAGTGTGAGATTAATACTGATAGATGGGGATTCGTTTTTTTGCTAGGCTCTGAGTTCCATGCAACCCAGTAGGCAGTTCAGGGGAAGAACCAGATGTAAATAAAAAGGATGGGCATTATTTACATTGGTCAAGACCAATTACTTGGGGAATTTTCTTTGCAACTTTATAACAGCAATGGAAATTATTTTAGAACATTTGATAATCAAAGATTTGGCCAGCAAAATCATCATCTTCTTCTTCTTCTTCTTCTTCTTCTTCTTCTTCTTCTTCTTCTTCTTCTTCTTCTTCTTCTTCTTCTT
>JANHFL010002902.1:17207-28733 GCA_032468155.1 Oxyrhabdium leporinum | reverse complement strand
AAGAGGCAACTGGACTTTCTGATTTTTCTTTGAAGATGTTTCGCTTCTCATCCAAGAAGCTTCTTCAGCTCTGACTGGATGATGAGGAATCATGCAAATTGGTGTGGAGCCTTCTTGGAACTGTTTAAAGGACTGTGGTGTAGATTGGAGATAGATGATGTTGTATCCCTCCCTCTCTGTTGACAATATTAACCTAGATGGCCTCTTTAACTCCTGCAAGGAGTATAAATCGTTCCTTTTCCCACCATCCAGTCAGAGCTGAAGAAGCTTCTTGGATGAGAAGCGAAGCATCTTCAGAGAAAAACCAGAAAGTCCAGTTGCCCCTTGAAAAAGCACCTTTGGGCCAAACCCTTGCTTATTTATCTGAAAAAGTTATATATTTTTCCAAGCAGATATTTTTCAACTTTGTTGTTCAGTCACTAAATTGTGTCTGACACTTTGCGCCGTCATGGAACAAAACACGTCAGCTCCCCCCATCCTCCACCGTCTCTCAGAGTTTGCCTAAATTCATGTTCATTGTATCTATAACATTATCAAACCGTCTCATCCTCTGCCATTCCCTTCTCCCTTTGCCTTCCATCTTTCCCAACATCAGAGTCTTTTCCAATGAGTTCTCTCTTCTCATTTGGTAGCCAAAAATATTTGAGCTTCAGTTTCAGTATCTATCCTTCCAAAGGACAGTCAGAGTTGATTTCCTTTAGGATTGACTGATTTGATCTCTTCGCAGTCCAAGGAACTCTCATGAGTTTTCTTCAACACCATAATTTGAAAACCTCTAACCATAGGCTTTGGTGAGAGTTCAATGAAGAATCCTTTCAAACATTTGATACCATGTGACTATGCAAAGAAAGTTCCTTGAAAGCAAGACCACATTGACTAAAATAAGAAATGCTCACCCCAAAAGATATCACACTATTCCTTTAAGCATTCATGTCTTATTTGCTCAAAAGCCCTTTATTTTAATTGGAGAAAACTTGGGAAGTATTGGAATATAAGAAATGTACTAAATGTTAATCAAGTATTGGATACAAATCAGATTTATGTATAAAATACATTAAGGGAAAAGTACGAGCTATATGCAAATGACTGCTCTCAAGTTAAGAAAAAGTTGTCACATTTCTGTTTTCAGCTCAGATATTCTGGCTTTCTATTTCTTCTTTAGCCTAAATAGCTACGTTTCATTTTCTGTTTTAATGACAATTACATCTACCCCAGCCCGTCAATAGTTTGTAATTTATTTGTTTCTCCAGCTGAGCCTGACACTCATTGATTTTATTGGAGTAATTTGTCAGAAATGATTTTTAAACGTAAGGATTTATTGCGCGGCATTCCATTTATTACAAGCAAAGGGAAGAAAAGTGTATTTATTCATATTCACTAACAATTTTAAAGAGCCAGACAAAATGGAGCAAATTCTCAGATCATTTAAGTGAAAGAACTTGATAGGCATCCAACTTAATAACATATAATGCAATTTTCTACCTTACTTTCCAGAAATAAACTACATTCCAATCATTGGTACTTAAGGGAGATAGTATGAAATGACTGCATATTTAAAGGTCAGTCTAGATGCTCTGTATCTCGCTGGTTGGGTAGACTGATATGAGTCAACAATCAGTTGCTATTCATTTGGGTGATTGAAATATTTTTCCAGGGGAAAATACCATGATATTATTGTATATCAGAACCACCAAAATAAATTGTTGAATGATTGTGCCCACTGCTGTGGTTATCCAGTGCAATTATGCATTTAAACTGTGTGTGTCTTCTTGAAAAGTCAGGTTATTGTCAAGCACCAGGAAAATCAGGAGATCCAGGCAGTTCAAATAAGTATAAAAAATTATTGTAAGCTTAAGCTCTCTACAAGAATCTGAACTACTAACAGGCGAAGCATTTAGGTGGTAGATAAAGAATTCATGGTGGGCTGTTCTCTTGTGGGTGCAAAGTGACTCATGACTTATGACACATTTAATTCCTCCCTCGGGTTCAGCCTGGTCAGTTATATTTTACAGATGAACTTATTGTTCAGACAAGCCAATTTTGAATGGAGAACTGTAGATGTATTTCAGATTTTCTTATGCATTTGTAGCGGAGTGAAAACTGCTATTAATTAACTCTTATGGTACAAGCTGAGCAACTCTGGGAATGTCGTGTAGTTAACTAATCTAGCATGGATGTTTCTTAATTGATCTTTACCTGGCAAGGAAACCAGGCAACAGTTGGCTAGTAGCTGAATGAGTCCAATTTTCAGTTTATTTTCATGATTTGGACTATGAAAATAGCTAATGTAGACTTCTGTCCTCTTCTACCTCCAGAAAAGCCTTGGGAAATCTCTTCCCCATTTCATTTGTCTGATTTTCTTTTAATCTAGTTCGACTGAAGTCTAGTTGAGAAAGTCCTGTGATTGATGATGATGACAGAAAGGGATAGAGAAGTGTTTATGTCTTTTTCTGCACTTAAAAAAAAAAAAAAGATTTCCATGCCGTGATGGAAGGAAATAAATCACCATGTGGCTGGATCTAATTCTCACAAATGAAGGCGAATATACGTTTCCCAGGATAATGTTGCAAAATCCAATCTGGGTCAGTCACAGGGACTAGAGGTTTACTCTTCTGAGCTTTCGGACTCATGCTGGAGTTTCTATTTCTCTCTACTGGCATATGTGCTTTGGGCTATTCTATGAGTCATATTTATGTGGTGCCTTCCTATTGGTTGGTTGATGTGTCGATGGCTGGCGATTGGCTGTTTTTTCCTTGTGCTGCCAAGTTTTTGGCTCCTGATAAGTTGGTGGTAAATCAGCTCTCCTGTTGACTGACAAAGGGCCCATTTCCCAGGCTTCAATCATTTTTCTGGCTATTTTTATACCTGCTCAGCCAACAATCTCAGTAGATGTGAAATTGAATGTGTGTCCTTGTTCATTGCAATGTGAGGCTACCAATGAGTTTCGGCATCCTCATTTGACCCTTGCTTGCATTCTTGCAATCTGGTGGTTAGCTTCCTCCACATCTGCCCTACATAATCACAGGGGCAATCCATGTACGGGATCCTGTAATTTAATAATCTAGTCCTAGATGCCAGAAAAATCATGGATTTTATTTATTGCCATACATGAATTGACAATAGGAACTTCGAGTTATCCATATGAGTAAAAGATTTTGCAGAACAACAAATCTAGCTTCATTTTCACATCTGAGATGCAACCGTCATACATTTCATTGCCTTTACCTGGTAGCCTGGAAAATAAAGAAGAGGATTTCATTCATTCATTCATTCATTCATTCATTTATTCATTCATTCATTCATTCACATCTCTCTATTATCTTCTTTTCTCCAAAGTAACTTTCTTTCAAGGTGGCACATGTAACATTTTGATTTTGAATAAAACAATTCAAAAGACAATTAAAATTTATCAAGTACTAGATAAAAATAAATATGTGCAGCATTGCTGCAGCAAATGTAAGACCTTTCCTCCTCTAAGTATTTTTCCTATTTAAAAAAATGTTATCTTGGATTCTGTAGGTCAACGGAGATGTAAAAGTAGATGATTTAAGGAAAATATTGGTAAAGTTGAATTTAAAAAAACATTTTAAATAAAGAATGTAGAGAATGAAGCACAATCACTGCAGACAAAGATAAACATTCTCAACCAAGCTCAAACAAAAAAACACCTCCTCAAAATCCTTAAATATTTCAATGAAGTGCTTTTGACTTTCTTCTTATTTGTATTCAAGATTATATAACAGCTTTTTCCTAAAATTACAAAAAAAGTACAGCGAGTGCTGCTGTACCACAGACAAATTCCCTGTGAGCTTAAATAAAGCACACTTGGCCAAATAAAGTATTCTATTCTATTTTATTCTGTTCTGTTTCATCCCATCCCATCCCTAAGGAGAAGAATAATTCATTCATGCTACATTTGATACTGAATTGTATTGTCAAGTGTGAAAGATCAAGTCCACACTTGAAGGTACAATTAAACTGTTTTATTGCTCCTCATAACTATGAACAGGAATCTTCTCAACTAATGGTTAGCACCTGCTTAGGCTTAGATAAGGGTTAACAGAAATCAAGCATGGCTGATTTGAATTTAGTTGTGGCTATGTAAAGATTCCAGGCTGATTCCTCTTTTAACTCTGCCCCCAGATTCTGCCCCTACCTCTTCTACATACAGTATATTTCATCATTTCTGACTGCAGGTGACTATCAAGTGCTTCAACGTTTCATCATATAGTATATATTTAATATACAAAACTTACACAGATTAGGGGAAAGGATAGTCACAATGGTTCATATTATATTATGAAGACTAGTATATAACATCTGCCTGAAAAAAAGATGAACGTGTAGGATTTGAAGCAGTTGTTTCAAACATGCAGGTGTGGATATTTCACAGAAAAGTGTATTAGTACATGTATTATTACATTCAGCACTGTAAAACTTCAGAAACTACAGTAAGAAAAGAAAATCTCATTTCTTCATTAGATTTATTTGAGTTTGACTATATTCAGAGAAGCTCCTGTGCTAAGGATCATAGCCTGAGCTATATTCCATTGGATAAATAGAATAACAGAATAGAATAACAGAGTTGGAAGGGACCTTGGAGGTCTTCTAGTCCAACCTTCTGCTTAGGCAGGAAACCCTACACCACTTCAGACAAATGGTTTTCCAATCTTTTCTTAAAAACTTCCAGGGTTGGAGCATTTATAACTTCTGGAAGCAAGTTGTCCCACTGATTCATTGTTCTAAGTGTCAGGAAATTTCTCCTTAGTTCTGAGTTGCTTCTCTCCTTGATTAGTTTCTACCCATTGCTTCTTGTCCTGCCATCAGGTGCTTTGGAGAATAGCTTGACTCCCTCTTCTTTGTGGTGCCCCCTGAGATATTGGAAGGCTGCTATCATGTCACCCCTAGTCCTTCTTTTCATCAAACCAGACATATCCAATCTCAGCAACCATTCTTTAGATGTTTTAGCCTCCAGTCCCCTAATCGTCTTTGTTGCTCTTCTTTGCACTCTTTCTAGAGTCTCAACATCTTTTTGGTCCCCTGGTGGACTGCCTTGTCGGTATTATTTATAGCTGAAATCCATCAGCTTGTTTTTTATGGATGCTTAAGAATGGCTGACCTTTCTTTTGCAGGTACAAATAAGTAGTTCTTTAGAGGCTGTAAATGAGTGACAAGATAATTCCAGCCATTTAATATTGAAGTGATGTTGATGATATCATTCTTCTCATGTTTGAAACGAGGAAGTCTTGAGACCTTTCCCTTACTCTTGTTCTGCTCTCGCTGATGGATTTTCCTTGTGACTAATCGCTGTCGCATTAACCTCCACTATTTCATTCTTCTGAACTGTCAAGATAATGACAATAATCGAAGGGGCTCATTGTAGGTAAAGGAAATTATATGAGCCAAGTAATATCATAAAACCATGTTTAAATATTTTAATTTCATTTGTCAGGGCTGCTCCAACACTTCATTACACATATAACCATCCCTCATCAGTGGAATTAGTGCATTATTCATTACTGTTAATTATTTTCACATAATGGCTGCCCTGATATATTTAACCTCCACATTATATCTCAGATAATGGGCTTGTAAAATTGAATTGTGTGAAGAGTGGAGTTCTAAAACTCATTTGCAGAACATCAAAGAACAAAGAAGAGAGAAAGAATTCTAAATGGGACATGTTACCCAGCTGGGGCCAAACATTTGTTTCTGTCTGATTTGTGAACTGAAAATAGGTAGTTCAGAAGGGGGTAGCATTTGATGCCTTCTGCTCACATTGTGCAACTAATTAGTATTTGGTAATAAACTGGATATTGGAATCAACTCAGAAATTATCCGATGAGAATCTTACAAGCTAATCTTATGAGAGCAACATCAGCGAATTAACAAATATAACGCTGTTGCAACGATCTATGCATTTACCTTTGCACAAAATGTTAGTTGAGACATTGTGTTGTAATCTTTACATATCCTGTTGCATTTTAGTAGAAAAAAAGTTCTGGGATGGATATATAAAATAGGTTTAGCTTCCATCCCACTCGTGTTTTCAGAGCTGCTCTGGAAGATTGATGACCTTATTTCAATTTTTCTCGAGGTTCAGCTGCACCTGTTGGATTACACCCACATTTCATCACACTCAATAAGAACGGTTAAGTTAAAAACCCGAAGGGTTTTCAGTGGATCTACTTGAAATATGAATCCGTCCAGAGCCATCTCGTAAAAAAAGAACCTACCAGCTAATTTTGAATGTATTCCTTTGCTTTCTTTCATAAAACCTGTAAAAGAGTAACAGAACAACAGAGTTGGAAGGGTCTTGAAGGTCTTCTAGTCCAACCCTCTGCTCAGGCAGGAAACCCTATACCATTTCAGATAAGTGGTTGTCCAATCTCTTCTTAAAAACCTCTAGTGTTGGAGCATCTAGAACTTCTGGAGGCAATTTGTTCCACTGATTAAATATTCTAAGTGTCAGGAAATTTCTCCTTAGTTTTAGGTTGATTTTCTCCTTGATTAGTTTCCATCCATTGCTTCTTGACCTGCCTTCAGATGCTTTGGAAAATAGGTTGACCTCTCTTCTTTGTGGCAGCCCCTCAATTATTGGAACACTGCTATCATGTCACTCCTAATCCTTCTTTTCACTAGATTAGACATACCCAATTCCGGCAATCATTCTTTGTATGTTTGTAGCCACCAGTCCCCTAATCATCTTGTTGCTCTTCTCTGCACTCTTTCTAGAGTTTCAACATCTTTTTTTATATCATGGTGACCAAAACTGGTTGCAATATTCCAAGTGTAATTGCAAGAAGTTATTCTATGGTGCTACATTTGGGACACTATACATGTTGGAACAGAACTTGTATGCCACTTCAAATAATTTTAGCTCGGCCACTAATAGGCATATGATAAAATAAATCATGTTCATGCATTCCAACTGGCACCAATTAGTTTGAGACTATGGAATATGTTAATCTTTCTAAGGAATAACATAAATATGAGGGTGGAAACTACTTCTAGCTTGTGGAGTGTGGAATAGCGGAAAGCCAGGTTCAGCTTACCAAGCTTACAATAAATGCCACAGTTCAAAACAAGAGAAAAGGTTCTGCAAAGCTTTCCTCCTTTTATTCAGTTCATACATTTTCATAGCAGCACATCAAAGGATGGAAAAGACCAGGTTTTCTCTGCAATAAGAAATATAGTGAGAAGATGTGTAGATTTGGAGGTGAATGAGACCAGGGAGAGGAATAAAGGTCTCTTTATCTACCCAATCAAACTGGTAGCTATTATCATTTTCCTTACCCATAAGGGAAGGGAATATAGTAACTGACAGCCTTAAAACAGAAAAGTTCCTGATGTCTCGAATTAATAAATAGATTAGTGCTGTCTGGGGACCTCGTGTTAATACAGCTGTACTTCTAGATATTAATATTTCTGTGATAGACAAAAGCAACGGCCAACAAACATGCAATTTAAAATATGCTGGATAGCCATTCTAGTTTTACTGACACTTATATCAGTGAAATTATTTATTGAACTAAGCCTTCTGATTTAACAGGACTAATTTTCACATTTGCATTGAATATTTTCTGGCATGACAGGTGAGGTGTCACTACCAATCATAAGACAGAATGTATATATAACAAAGTAAGTCATTTAAGGTGATTTACCGATTACATTCTTATTTGTTACATGGTGGTTTTCGTATAAGTGTTATGCATCCATCTCTTAAGTGGCATTAGAATTTGGGCCTCAATATTAACTATTTATAAATCATGTATCATCTTTCCTTGGACATCATCTAAGTTTCACTTAAGGAATATATTTCTCTGAATAATGGTGCACGTTTGTTGGAGATGTCTCATTTAGAAAGATACTAATCAGTTGTGTTAAATGTAATAGATGGGTACCACTTCAGTGGGCAACGGGGACATGAAAGGATCTTTCAAATGGGCATCTCCCGAGCAACCAGCTAATTCTTTAACCCAGAAGTGCCTTGATGCTTCTGACACAAGAGCAAGAGTGAGTGAACTAGCTAGCTATGGTAGCTAGCTGATAACTAACTAGCTAGATGATGTCTGTCTGTCTTATCTACCAAGATGATTAGGGGACTGTAGGCTAAAACATACGATGAATGGCTGCAGGAACTGGGCATGGCTAGTGTAGTGAAGAGAAGGACCAGGGGAGATATGATAGCCGTGTTCCAATATTTGAGGGGCTGCCACGGAGAGGAAGGGGTCAAGCTATTTTCCAAAGCACCTGAAGACCAGACAAGGAATAATGGATGGAAACTGAACAAGGAGAGATTCAACCTGGAAATATGAAGAAATTTTCTGACAGTGAGAACAATCAACCGATGGAACAGAAGTTGCCTTCAGAAGTTATGGGAGCTTCATCCCTGGAAGCTTTCAAGAAGAGACTGGACTGGCATCTGTCGAGAATGGTGTAGGGTCTCCTGCTTGGGCAGGGAGTTGGACTGTGTGACCTACAAGGTCCCTTCCAACTCCATCAATCTGTTAGAAACTAGGGATTGATAGATAGTCATTAGGCCAACTAAAACTTTACAAAAGAATTGCAAGTGTTTGAGTTTCCAATAACACTTTATCTTGTAAAGCAATTTAAAACTGGGGGGAGAAAAGATAGGAGGAGAATAATGTGATGGAGTTGCTCATGTCTGAACAGTTACTGTTTGATGTGTACGCTTCTATAAAGATGCAATCTTGCTCCCACTCAAAGTAAAAGTATTTCTAAGTTACAAAGCTTGCTGAGGAGAAGAAACAAGCAAACAAACCCTGGTAATAGCCATTTTTGGTAATATAAAACCCAACTGTTAAAATCCAAACTGTTTCTCTATTGTTCCAATATTTACATATCCCACTGCCAATGAAAAATAGAAGCAAAGACAAGCAGGGTCATAAATAATTTTGTATATTACTTGTACGACTCTTTTTCTAAAGGTTCATTCAGCCTGCTGTAATCTAGGAACTGGTAACCTTCTCGGGTCCCAGATCCCATTGCTTGACCCTGCTTAGCTGCTCAGACTGCTCTGTCTCAACTGCACGATTTCACAATCTCATCTCAAAGTTGTGAGACCTTGGGCAAGATTGTGGGATTCCTGAGAAAGATGACGTAAGATGCTGACGTTCTCAAAGATTGGCTCTTGTATGATCTTTTATTTTTATTTTATTTTATTTTCCTTATTTTAGTTTAAATATAAGGGATAAGAATTTCAGGAACAGTTGTCCTGACATTTATGGGCGGTTTTTGGGGGGTAATTCCTTTTCTAAACTTTCTTTACAGAAAGACATAAAGGCAAGAGGGCAAGGAGGTAAAAAGCCACTAACTCTCTTTTAAAAATAGGACAGGCAGAGCCTAGAGGTGGAGTCAAGAGAGGAATCAGCTTAGAGTCCTTACATTCCTGCAAATGGTCTAAGTCCAACTCTTTTAAATTCCGTTAAGTCTTATTTAGTGCCAATTTAGTGCTGTTAGTTGACTAGATTCTTGTGTACAGTCCTGAGCAATAAATCAGCTTTAATTGGAGCTAAAGGTGTGGTTCTGATTCTTCAAACCTGACACTATACACATAAATAACATGCCTACAAGACTTCAAACATCTCACCCAAGAAGATGAATAATACAATCTAACAATTAAAATGCCGACATGAAAAAAAGACTCTTCAAGTTCCAGCCTACAGCAGAAAGATGATGCTTTCGTATGTCACCTGTACAGCAATGCTAGCTACCATGCTGTTTTAAAAGTATCTTGGGCTTTAACTGTTAGGAGGTTTTGGAAAAAATTGTTGTACATGATGTAAGAAAAGCATTATAGACCATGAGCTTGTTCACAAGCCAACAGTTACAAGATGCAAATAAATTAATGAGTGATATGGGGCTAAATGGGCTGCTTTTAAGTGGTATGCTGTAAGGGATTATAGTAAGTTATTTTGGGGGGTGGGGCAAAGGTTCCCAAATATTTTCCTCATGGTGCCTTGTGCTGGAAAGGATGGGTTTTGAAAACTCAGCAACGAAAACCAGCTTTTGAAGGCAAATTCTGCAGCAAGGCAAGCCCCCAAGGTCACTTGATTCCCAAGGCAATTCCAAGCCGGCTAGTGAAATGGAGAAAACCGAACAGGCTTCAGTTTTAAGTCTTGCATATACACTATTATGTAATGAACTCATTAAGTAAACATCCATCTCGTCCAATAAATAAGGAACTGAGTGTCTGCATTTGCATTCACTTGAAACTTAATTAGCCTCTGCTGCACTAAAACAGAATTTGCATTTCTATACTTGCAGACTTAAAATAAAATGAGAAAACCTGCAATAACAGCACTGAGTTGTGTGTTAATTTCAGAAGCCTTTGTCCTCAGCTCCGGGGTATGTGACCAGTTTTTACAGAGAAACATATGTGAAGGAACTAATCTTTAAGAAGATTGGGGGGGAAAATAAAGATTTAGAAAGCAGTAGAAAGATCTCATTAGCTTTATATACAAAAACCTTTTTTTTTTTTAATGTAGAAATTCACTGGTAACTGTTAATGCAATGCTAGCATGTTATCCATGCCAATTAAAAATGAATCAACATAATGCTGTCATTATATATAATTCTTATATTGGAGCAATAACAAAGTAAAATTCATTACATCACCTGAACCAAGTCTGACTTCAGGTTGTTTTGATTTAAGCTTTAAGAGACTTCGTTAACTTGCAGTTTGCACTGCGGATGGACAGTATCCAATAATTTGCCAGCATGCTGCCTTGTTTAATAAGACTGAAAAGGAACATTATTAATATGCAAGGGTGTAATTCTATTAGCCCTATTCATTTTCAAATTAATTTGAATCAAATTCAATTTTCACTCCCGCCTTATCCATTTCTTTCCCCTAGCTACACCTGTCTGGGGCTCCCTGGCATAGCACTAGCAACAAACCAGAACAGGAGACCATATAAATTGCCATGGTGAACATCTACAACTAATTAACCAGAACAGTGTTTTTAAAGTGAATTTCATAGAACCCCAGAATTTTGCAAGAATGTGTTAAAATGCTATCTATTTTTCTGTCCTCAGAGCATTGCTTCTTCGTCAAAAGTCCCAAAGTCTCTTTCAAGAGACAACTGGACTTTGTTTTTCCTTGAAGATGCTTTGGTTCTCATCCAAGTAGTTCTGGGAATTGAAGAAGCTTCTGGGATGAGAAATGAAACCCTCTTCAAATAAAAACAGAAGAAGTCCCATTGCCTCTTGAACAAGCACCTTTGGAACAACCAAGAGTGTAGAAAGAATGCAGAGAAGAGCAACCAAGATGATTAGTAGACTGGAGGCTAAAACATACAATGAACAGTTGCAGGAACTGGGCATGGCTAGTCTAGTGAGGAGAAGGACCAGGGGAGACATGAGAGCAGTCTTCCAATACTTGAGGGGCTGCCACAGAGAGGAGGGGGACAAGCTATTTTCCAAGACATCTGAAGGCCAGACAAGGAATAATGGATGGAAACTGATCAAGGAGAGATTCAACCTGGAAATAAGGAGAAATTT
>JANHFL010002901.1:112122-139854 GCA_032468155.1 Oxyrhabdium leporinum | reverse complement strand
AAGCAAACAACAAATAAATAAATAAATAAGCAAACAACAAATAAATAAATAGATAGATAGATAAACAAACAAACAAACAAACAAACAAAAAAATAAATAAATAAATAAATAAATAAATAAATAAATAAATAAATAAAACTAACCTTCATTCCCCTGATTTAGCTCCAGCAAGACTTCCAAAATTGGCAGTGACAGATTGAGTTGACAATTCCAAGTAACGCCAATGATCTGCTCTACCAGTATGACCTAGGAAAATGGTGGAAAATCAGAAAACTGGCATGGTGATCTCAAGGACATAAAAATGGTACCACCAACCAGGGGTTTATAGTTCCCTCTGAAGCAAGAAATAAAATGGGCCCCTCTTCCCATTCTCCCACTATCTGAGGCTACTTACTTCTTGTTCTGTGAGGAAGCATTTCATTCCAGAGAGGCCCTGAACAGTCCAGAGGCATCAGAAAAGGCTCAGCCATAGTTGTGCTGTGGCCACTAGCCTGGCTCTTGTGGTCTCTGCTTCTTACAGCCCTAAGTGCTGCCTGGTTCTGGGTAAGAAAGGACGGGCCTTTAAGAAGCTGTGTGCATGTGTGTGGTGTGTGTGTGCGCATTTTAATCACATGATTATTGTTCACCTGTATCTTGAACAAAGGCAGTGCACTGTTAAAAAGCCCAAACAAGAAAGCAGGCAAGAGAAGGGGGGAGAAATTGAAGGGGTTGTTGAGAGAAAGAGAGAGCCCTTATCAAACTTTCAATTCATGGGTCTCTCTTTCTGTCTACACACTGGCGTTATTGTTCAGCCATTGCGTGTTGAATGTTTTCCCCTCTTTCCTTCACCCATTATTGCTGTAGTGTATAGAAATAATTAATAGAGTCCCTCCAATTTTCCAAAGGTATGACACCAGTCTGTTGCCTCCAAGACAAGCATCATCTGCAACAGATACCTCTATCATATTTACAATGTGTCCGGACACATTGGTTATGCAATTGAGGGCATAACCCACCTGCGTGTATAATTCCCCCCAAGGTTGAGATAATTAAAACATCAGAACTCTTCAGTGGCTGAAACGTTTTCTAAGAAAATAAATAATATCATGGAAGCTTAATTTTCTTGCTTCAGCTCTCCTTCATATGAGGAATCTATTGACTAATTTCTCTTCTGACAAGCTGTTTTTCTAATGTGTTCATTAATTTCTCTATTTAATTTTGAATAGAGAATTAGTTCATTTGGGGAGTCTAGATTAGGCCTTTGTTTCTGCTGTTGATTTAAACAGAGATAGTTAAGATGGATATCACTATGTAGAGACATTCACACTATCCAATATAAAAAAATATCAAAAGTAGAATAATACCAGTGCAAAGGAGACTAATGCTGAACAGGGACCACCACAATCACAGTACTCCAATTTTTATTAATGTAACATACTTGTAATGCATTTTCATTAGTGCCAGCCTAAAGGAGAAGGAGCCTTAATACAGTTAGTACTTAATGATATCTTTCACACTCAGAAAATCTAAAGTTCAGTCACTAACATTTTCAATTAGAAATAAATTCAATTAGAAATAAGCAAGTGCTAACAAGTCATCTGCCAGAGATCCTGAAGAACTGATGTTAGCAGACAAAGAATTGAATGTCATATATGACTCTTAAAAGCCTGATATGTAATATGCAGATGCCTATTAATGTTTCTACAAAATTGCAGTTGTAATGCAGCAGAAAATGGAAATCATGAAATACATGGGAAGTAAGTATATTAATTGTTTTTAATTAAGCTCTGTGGGAAAATGGAATCCAGAATCTGGAGTCCACATTTTCCTATCTTTATTAATTTATATATTTCAAATTTCCAGATTGTCCAACTCTAAAACTTCTGAGTGGCTTAATATTGTCTTGTATTTAATGTAACTTATTTACTGATTTTAGCCTACTTTGAGACTGCAAAAGCACTGGAGTTACAACTCTCAGGATTTCCAGTTTGTAATTCCACACATTTGGAACAAGCCATGTCTAGTAAAAATATGCAAGTTTCAGAGGCAAAAAAGTACTTCAGAGCGGGTGGGGCTGCTCCTATAGCATCCCAGCAACTGTTGAAGCAGCTGAGTGTTTTTTTGGGATTGCACATCTGTCCTCCACAACTAGAGCATAATCCTGGGAAAAGATACGTTTCGTTTAAGATTTGCAGACAGGTGTTATTCAGCCCAAAGCTGAATAGAGTGAACAAAAGCTCTCTTAACCAAAGGCTCCTTCAAACAAGGATGCAATTGCAACATTAAAGTCAATTGAACCCCCTTCCCACCTGAATTTAGAGTTGGTGCTATTGTGTATTGTTCTGGGATCTTCCTTTCATAGTAATGGGGTTTGCTACAAAATTTTCTGTTTTCAGTAGAAATGGTAATATTGATGGTTCCACATTTCCTCATCGGCTAGCAACCTCGGAATTTTAAACAGCAAAAACAATCCACCAAAATTATGCTATGAAATCAGACAAATAGGAAGGCTGCCTATCTGTAAATGTCCAGATTTATAGACAGGTGTCTTGCCAACATGTTCATGAAGATCTGATGGATTGAACTTGAAAAACTATTTTTTCAAGCATGAGATCTAGTCTAATCAGAGTAGCACAAGATTGTAAAGTCACTTTCATTGTAGCTGTAATATGTAGCAGTGGAAAATATATCAGAGAACTCCATACTGATATTATATGTTCACTAAATAGGGTGCCTATAGTTGCAGAGCTGTCCTTAATAAGTGGGAAAGTACCACATGATTAGAAGTTTAAATCTATGTGTAAACTTAGAAGTTTACACATTCAAAATGTAAGGGCCCAACCCACATAGGCGATGCCACATAAAGTGTAAAGAAAACCAGAAATAAACTCAAAATTGTTACTTGTTCACTTTCTTAAAATCAGTGAAGCTATGAGAATCAGAGTTTTTCCTTGTCTTTATAGTATTTAAAAAAATAAACATCAAGTTTATTTATGACATGGATTTGTGAATGTGTTTCAGCTCCACTAATAGGCTGTTTCCTGGGTGCAACAATTATTTGTTTATGAAATTTATATAGCTGCCCATCTCATGTAATGACTCTGGGCAGTGTATGCTGTCAAGAAACAAAAAAAACCCCAAACCTTCAAATAATTAAAACCAAAACCATTAAAAAGACAATTAAAACAGTTAAAAACTATAATAAAAACACAATGCAACTGTTTAACTATTTAATTAGCCAGTTTAAAGAAAACAACAAAGCAAACAAGTTACATTTTCCAGGTTTCTTATGTCATAAATTACCACTTTGATGCTTTCCAAAATAGCTGTGGTTATGAAAAATTTCTTCTGGTTCTCAAATCCACACTTCCCCCTTCACTTTCTATTGTGATGGGAAAAGCTAGCTCTGATTGTAAAGCAGGACTGTTGGGGGGAGGAGATAATAATTTAAATCCAGGTGTAGGTAGCCTTTGGGCATTTTGAGAGCATGTTGTGGGTTATTTCACAACATGGTTGCCGTATGATTTGTGTTTTGATTGTGACATTCTAGTCTATTTCCTACAATCTCTGTTTGTTTGTTTGTTTGTTTGTTTGTTTTGGCAAACAGAGCACTAAGTTGAAATTATCCATCATTGTTATTGGCTAAAAATATCTAGGGGACCAGTATGCAGCTCAAGATGATTCCTAGAAATGAAGATTTTTTTGGCGGCTTAGCTGTATCCTAGCTTCCCATTTACTTACAATTTAAATAACCTTTTTAAAAAATAAGGGCAGGTAAAACAGGGAGCCCCGATAGTCATGTTGCTGCAGAGTTCTGTTTTCATTCTAAGTAGGATCCGCTTTTATTCTGAGATTCAAAGAAACAATAATTTATATGTATTGTTCTCTGAAATATACCTTTCTTTGCTCTGGCCTAGTTAAGCAGCTTCATGCATAATTAACACAGAAACAAAGAAGAACTTCTGTGGGTGTCCACTTTTCCATCATAAAGTCTTAGGAGAAGCAAGCTGGCAGAATTCTCCTTTCTAGGTGAGATTTGGGGTACCCTTTCAGGTTCGAAGTCGAGTCTCCTTTCATGAAGTGGACTCTTCTGTCAATCGATGCCTCACTTCCTCTTGCTTGACCATGTAATTCCAGATGCTTGAAGATCACTATGGCATCCAAAATACTATTGTCTTTCACTAGCAAACTGCACCTGGGCATGGAGAAAATTGCTGCCCTACCTCTTTTCTTTTCCATTGTTTCCCAAGTTGCACTTCCCGACTCGAAGCTGAATTTTAGCCTGACTTTGGAACAATCAGACCAGTGTTTCCAAGCCATGGTGATATCTCAGGGGACCAAGAGATTCTCCCCCCTCCATGCCTTCCCCTCCCTGAGGCTATTGCTCCGTCTGAAGAGTCTTCCATCTCTCACGCTGGCTGAAGATGACCCTTTCTAACCAGGCTTGATACAGCTGAGTTGATGTAATATAATTATCCCATTTGAAGTAGGCCATAGAAATGAACAGTTCCCCTGGGTAGAAATTACCAAACTCTTGTTTGTTCCTTTTAAGTGGTGGGATGAAAATATTCAGGTTATGGTCGCAGAGGGGCCTGGTTTGAAATGCCAAAGTTATTCTTTCCAATTAGCACATATTTTCTGGAAAAACATATTTATCACTATATTTTCCATAAAATATATCCAGAATTTATAGAATTTTGATACAGGTGCAGAATTATACGGTGTCATAATATATATTTTTAAAGTGGTACGTTTTGATGTAATATTAGGTGTGACTTAATCATTTCTGTAGTTTTTGGCAACAATTATGTCAGTCTAGGATGTATAGGGACATTTTCATCATGCTCTGTTGGCAGTAAGTCTTGGTCTCCCAGTGGGTTCACTCTCACTCCTTCTGTAATAAATCAAATCAAATCAAGTTTATTACAGTCAAAGACCAGAGAACAGAACAAATAAAAACACTCAAAGAATATCCAGTTAAAAATTATAGAATAAAGTAGTAGATCAAATCTATATTAAAATCACAATTTGGCATCTAATCTGCCAGTTACACATGCCTAACTATACTATAATATCAATCTTTAAATTGTGAGGCCCACTCACTCCTTCTGTAATAACATTAGGGACAATAGCTGGGTTCATTTATATGAAATCAAAACTGTATACTATTATTAGTTTCCATTTCCCAAGTTGGAATTGATATCTGTTTTAATTATATATTTTTGAATGTATGTATTTATTATTTTTAAACATGAGCTATAATTTTATTAAAGACTTTCCCCTTTTATTTTCTGTCAATGAGAGGGGCACAGAAATAAAACATAACAAAACAGAATACACGAATATGGCCCTCTCCATAGTCTTATAATTTTCTTCTTTTGTCCTATTAAAAATTATTGTTGGATGGATGCCAATATATGGAAGGGTTTTAAGAGCTGCCTGCTTGATCATTCCTACATTCACAAAATCTGCAGGACGTTGTCTAATTCTTGCTAGAGACTGACTGCACCTTAAGCTGTAATATTGTTCACTTGGTTTTAGTTTAAAATGTTATGTTATATGAAACCAGCTAGTTGTGATTTATTAAATATTATGTAAACATATTATGGCTTTGTGTGCAATAGTTGTGAGTCCAGTTATCATGTTGATATCACAGCTGCTTTTAGTGTCTGTCTTAGTATCCCAAGATTGCATTCACCCATCCTTGTTTGCTGGAGCAAATGCTACAACATTGTTATGACAGCATCTTCCCAACAAACAGGAAAGAAAGACAACAGTTAAGTTCTCAAGAATAGCCTAGACAAAAATATAGCAACTTCCTGTTTTGAGGCATGATTTCTCAGCTCCCTGACCAAAAAGACAGAGATAATATAGCCTATGAAACACCAGATTTCACCAGTGGTCCCAAATATACAATAATCTGATTTGTATTATAATATTTATTTTTACTTTGGAATGGGGATTGTTAGGCATCATGGTTCAAATGATCATTTGGGTACTTAAATGGAAAAAATGTTTATTGGAGTGGTTGCATGTGACAGTTACCAGGGTTCAGCTGATTAAAAAATAAAACATTATTGTTGCAACTGCTTTAGAATACCAGAAGTAATGAGAATTCCACAAGAATCTATATTTCATGGTTCTGTTGTGCAAATGTCTTTCCTGAGTTTTACTGCATCTTTGGAGCTGTCTCCTGAGGATTCTATTAAATGTCTGTAAGTCCATTCCATCAATATTAATACTAATATTGCAAAAATCATTGGAAACTTAAAATGGTAACTCAAAGGGAAAGAAAGACGTAGAATTATTATTTTTTTGTCTATGTGTTTTCTCCACAAGAATGTGGAAAAATCCTAGGAGGGATGGTTGTAGCCCTTCTTGTCTATGAATGCAATAGAGAAGTCATCAGATACATATATTAGTCACTGCACTGAGGTACGTTTAAATGTGATCTGCATTTCAGGAGTGTTTATATAGACAGGTTGAACAACAACAATAAATTACATAACTGTGAAAGTACAAATTCTACCTCTTCCCACAAAACAACACTTTCAAAACTGTCCCAAATCATCTTGTATGGGAGACGCTCTTAATCATCCACCAATTCCTTGCACTCAGTATCTTCTAAGAATGGAGTCTACAAGAGAAGTATAACCTACCTCAGCATGTCTCAACTTTGGCAACTTTAAGATGTGTTGACTTCAACTTCCTTCAATATGAAGACTGGGGAATTCTGGAACTTGATGTCCATGTATCTAAAAGTTGAGAAGGCTGAACTAGCTGCAATTGCAAGACTTTCTAGATTGTTTTTATTTCCTAGAATGTTCTGAACTCTTTTGTAGGAGAAAAACTTTTTTCTTGAGGGTTCGCAGAACTCTCAAGTATTGGAAGCCTGCCCAACATCAGAACAGTAAGTTTCATCTTAAAAGCAATTCCATATAATTTCACATACATGGAGACTATCATGTTTTCGGTAGATGCTCGTATCAAATAATTGACTATTATTCATACACTCATATAGAGATGTGTACATATAGAAATAAATAAAAATAAAACTGTTGTTGTAGCCATCACAGGGAATGACACACAAAGTTTGTTCATTCTGTAGAGGAATGATATAACAAAGTGGTCCTTAATGTGGTCCTTTTTCAAACAAAAGATGGTTTGAAACAGGGTATTTGGAGAGGAAGAAAGGAAGCGCTGATGCTGAACATCTGAACAGATGAAATAAAAGTTGACTATAGCCACCTTCTAAATAGGCCATATGATAGAAAAGTGTTAATTTGAGATGGGGGTTGAAATGTAGTTGATGGGGATGCCGAACGTCTCCTGTCTGCATACAATGGATGTATTTGGGCCATAGAGAGCTCTTAGCTCCACCCTTTGACTTTCCCTCCCCCAGTGTTAAGCAACGAGCCAGTCACAGAGACATTCATGCAGGGTATTAGGAGCAACCAAGCCTCCCTCCAGGAATGGCACTTCTGATAGTTCTCCCAGCACACAGCTCTTGAAAGCTACCAGCCTCGTGAAAAGAGAACAGACACAGAGAGAACAGAGAGGCTAGTGGGACACAAATTACAGCTAACTCAGGATTTGCCCGAGAGACCGGCTGATGTAAGTTTCCTTACCTGCACTTGGTAATTTGCTTCTTCTCTTTTCCCCCCCTTTCTCTCTCTCCCTTTTTAACTAACTGACAGCTTTCACTTTACTTATTACTTTAGCAGATCAAAGTTATTACTGTTCTGTTTAAAGTACCGTAAACATGTAACTGGAAGCCAAATTTTAGTTTGGCTAATTTCACTGAAGGTGTTTGGGTCAACTTTATTTTTAAATATTGTTTCCCTATGGTTGGATAATATCTCACAGAAACTAAGTGGTGGTAGAAGTAATGACGAACTAAAGCTAACAGGTTTGAATTTCCTAAAATGTGCCCCCCCCCTTTAATCAGAGTGTAAGTGAAACAGGACAAAAACCTAAAGACAAAATATTTGTATCCCTCTATGCTGCTTTTACCTGTTGGCTTCAAAGGGCACAATGTGTAAAGACGCATTCTGAAATGTACGTCTTAAACAATCACAAGGCGTTCATATTATGATCCTTTAATACTAAAACTACCTATTTCTCCTCCGCTGCCAATATTCTTGACTCCAGTCTCAAAAGCTTATATTAGAAGCCATATTTGGAATGTAGAAAGACAAATTAGAACATGGGGATTTTTTTTTATTCTCACCCCTCTAAAACCACCCCAATTATTATTTTATGCTTATGTGTTCAAAAATTTGGTTGCCATATTAGAAACTTTTCTAACAGGAATTGGAAGCATCCATTAATTTGGACCTTGTCCTCCCATTTTTGATCATGGATTGTGAAAGTGATAAAATATAGCCTCGGTTGCTTTTTTAATGGTTACTGGCTGTTTGTTTGATTGTTCGGGAAGTTTGAACACTTTTGACTTTAATATTCACATCTATTTTTAAATGGTAGTTCCAGCTTGAAGACTTGATTTTTGAGGGGTAAAATCAAGAGGAAACAATGACAGATGATCAAGACCTTTCTGAAGTAGAAATGAGTCCGGTTGGTTCTGAAGACCATCACTGCCTTTCACCAGGACCTTCCATGGCATCAGACACCAACTCTCATCTTACCAACTCTGGCAGTGGTGAGATGGGGAAAGTGAAGAAGGAACAACAAGACACAGAGGCAGATGATGATAAGTTTCCAGTGTGCATCCGGGAGGCAGTGAGCCAGGTACTGAGTGGTTATGATTGGACCCTAGTGCCCATGCCTGTGCGTGTCAATGGAAGCAGCAAGAGCAAGCCCCATGTCAAGCGGCCTATGAATGCCTTCATGGTGTGGGCTCAAGCGGCCCGGAGGAAGCTGGCTGATCAGTATCCTCACCTTCACAATGCAGAACTTAGTAAGACGCTTGGGAAGCTCTGGAGGTAAGAACAATTGTGGGGGAGGTGGGAGGTAAAGAAACCACATAAGGCAAGGTCAAATAGAGGCATAGTGGAGAGTGAGAGAAGGTCAGCAGGTATTGATTTAATTGATATATCTTTGCAATTTTTGGTGTTAAAATCGGGAGTGTCAAAGAATAGACAGACAGCCAATAGAACGAAACATCCCGAGTGCTGTCAATATAAAATTTGGCTCCATATTTTGATCTTGTCTATTCTCTTATCTTTGCCATAAGGCCCAGTTGACCTGGCCATTCAGTCTTAGGCCCATGAGTTTTTATTTCGGATACTGTGTACTCTGCCCCTTCTCTTGATCAGTTGTGTTCCTTCAGTCTAAATCCTTGATCATCTTCTAATCCTAAGAATTTGGCATGCTGGCAGGGAATGATGGAAATTACATTTGGAGGCACTTGGAGGGATAGGCAAATTTAAACCTTTGCTTCCTTGTCAAACCAAGGGTGTTTGTTCTGCTGGGGAGCATCTAACACTGGAACAATGATTTTCAGGAATCCAACAATGTTGGGAAAGAGAAGTTTTATCTTCTAAAGCAATTCAGATAACTACATTTTTTTCTCCATGAGCATAAACAAATGCTTTTATTGGGGAGAAAGAACAAAATGATTACTAATGATGTGGTGAGATGCAGGTACAATGAAAGAAGCAGTTTGTTCTTATTAGAAACCATCCCATTTTTAATCACAGGGATGAATAATTTTTAGTTCTGTGATATGATGATGGGATTTGGTAAAGGATTAGTGACAAGCTTTGAAAAAAAAGGATTAGTGGAGAGATGACAAATTTAAAATTAAAGATAGGATCCTCTATGTGGCTAATTAGCCACACGCCTCCTTTATAAATAGGTAGTACTTGGCTGATCAAATGGGCATTTGTAACTTTTGGAAGATCAAACTGAGGAAGAGAGTTATCTTTATGGAACTATACTACTCCATACTTAGCAGGAACAAGCCAGTACCTACCCAACAGTAGAGATTGTTGCATTGTCCTTGCTCTTCTATTACATGGACCTAGACTTGAGGAAGCATTTACATTTCAGAGCCACTGTGTTTTCCCAGTATTCAGATCACATTAGATTGCTGCCAGGAGAAAAATGCAATCAATTATCACATCTAGAAGAACCTAATAGAATACAATTATGAGGATGTCAAAGGTATCCATTGGAGAGTGCCCATGCAATCATTGATTTAAAACAGATACAACTGATTATGTAGGTGCCATAATAATAGCTTGTAAAAGAGGACTCACAATGGAGCTGAAACTAAGTGGATGGAAAGAAAGCATAAAAAGGCCTTTGATAGTTTCATCTTCCATCAGATAATCTTGATGCTATATCCTAAGGATTTATTTGTACAATTAAAATGGTTATTTTATCATAGGACTTTTTTTGCATTAGACGTTAGCTGATTTTGTAGGGAAAATATAAGCTGACATACACTGAAGTCAAATCAAACATTGAAAAAGATGATTAAGGGAAAAGAATAAAATTTGTCTCTCTTCCTGTCATATTGCATTATAAGTTTAGAATTTTGGATATGCAGGAGTTTCGTGCAAAGTCTCAGATGAGGTGGACTTGCTTTGATTATTCATCCAACTAAACCTTAAAGTTGGATTCTGTTGCTGTGGGGTATTCTTTTGAATTCATTGTAACACATTTGAAGCAATTAAACATCACAACAAAAGCCTGAATAAAGGTTAAATTAATTATATTATTTTTCATATGATTCTTAGAATTTGGGTTTTAAAAAATCTACTTTTTTCCAAATAGTAGAATATTAGAAAATAGCTTTGGAACAAAACAAAATGAAATATATTATTTTTCATCATATCATGTGATTCTTGCACACAAGGAAATATAAACAACAAGGAACTCAAAATTCCAGGATCTAGCCACACTGCTTGCTTTCAAGACTTTGTCCCATCCCACCCGACTATAATTCCTTCAAAAGATCTAAATAAGGCTTAGTTCATGTGATTCATTTTGCTAAACAATTTGGTGATGGGGAGCAACACAGTACCCATGTGATCTCCAGTTAAGAATTCCACTTCTTTTCTGGCACATTTGTAACTGACTTCAGCTAAAGGGCAAATGATTGACTAGAGTTCAATAGTGTATAATAGTACATATTGCATACTGAACTTCCTATGTTCTTCTCAAGTAGGGCTGAAAATGTTTAAACTTTGAAGAGCCACTGGCTAATACCTGGACAAGCAACTGAGCTTGGCTAGTGATCTAACTTTATATGCAGCATGCTTTTTTTAAAATTATCTCCCTAAAATTGCTTGATACGTATTCCATTAAGACACTGGGATTTTCTTAATGAAAACAAACTTAATATTAAAGATTTTGGTCTCAATTTTTTAGCTAAGTGATTTAAAGGCAACTATCTTTCTGGATTACATAGACGTGAAACAGATATATTGAGTGCAAGTCATATTAAATTGCAGAACCTCTGTGAAACCTATCCTCTTCAGTATTTTAGTTTGTCTTTTTGGTGCTGGAGAGCATTCACAAAATATTTGACTGACTAATTTGTTGATTGCAGTTTATCAAAATCGAAATCTGTTCCTACTTCTTTTGATTAACTCAAGCAAAAGTGCTTCCTAAAAATAAAAGAATATAAAAAAACATGGTAGATCACAAATAAGATTTCTAAGATATCTTTGTCATATCTCATTTTTTCCAAAATATCCTACAGAAGCATTTTTGTAAGCAGTTCACGATGAACTACTGTACTTTGATAAACTCTGGCTTCTTAAGATTACGAAGAGATGTTACTTCATAGGAGTCTGTTTGCATTCACTATTGCATAGACTAGTAAATCTAGTGTTACTACTAATGCTGCTATTGTTGCTGCTACTAATATTTGGAGGTTGAAACCAGATTAACATAGTTGTGACACCCCGACAGTTTAAGTCTTAGGAAACAAACCCATTCAATTAAAAATGACCTCTACTTACTTATTTATATATTAAATAAATATTTATTTAACATCACCTTTATTTATTTAGTTGAAGAAAATTTTTAATGCATATTAATTTTCTTGATCCTTATAAACAATTATTTGTGAATGGTTCTTTGACCAGCTATAACTTTATTTCTGCAAATGCTGGTATAATCATGAGTTAGTCATAAATTAGTAAACATAGTGTTGAGATATAAACCAACAAGGCAATCAATGTCTTTATTTAATTGCATTAAGATCAGTGACAAATACATACTGTAAATGCTAAATCAGTGTCAATCATATTCGCAATGAGTAGATAAGCAGCAGTGAACGATATCTATAAGTATCTTCCCCTTCTTCTACTTTGTTATTTAGATCAAATCAGGAATCATTATAAGACCTTTCTTCCTATTTTTTTCTCTGATGATTGGATGCAGTAATTATTGAACTATTACAATAGTGTTAAGAATCAACCATATTAAATAGTGTGACTCCTGCAAGGGAAATCAAATAAAAATGGAGCATTTTGAAGTGCATCTCTTCTTTGGGCGTTGAGGGAGATATACCAAATTCTTAATTTACTTTCAAGTCAACTTCAAGCTCATTCACGATACTAGATTGTAGCCATTGGCTTTTGAAAGTATCTGGTTTGTAAAAGAAGACATAGAATGATAGGCATATTTTTATGTTTTCATTTTCATAAATTTGATGCTGTACTTACTCTTATATTTATCTTATTATATTTTTGCCTGTATATATTTCAAAATGAGAGGTATACTCTTAAACACATCAAAATAATGATGCATGCTGAATTCAATAGCATCTGCTTCTACATAAACTTCCTTAGGGTACCATACAATCAGATCATCATACAGTTATAATTATAATTAATCATCATGCAGTTATTATTATGGGTCTCCTAATTATGCTCTATATATGAAGAGCTCCATAGAATATCTATGACTTCTTTTTTAATATTATATAGTAGTATATATCTGTTTCATGCACAACTCTTGATCATATATATTTTCCTTTTTACCTTAATATCCCATTATATTTATTGCCGCTTGCTGTGGTCCTGCTCGGTTAGTTCTGGTTTTAGGAAAGCAGTCACAATATATCTAAGGGACAAATCAAAATGGCTGCTTTCTCAATAATCCTGATCTATGTCTCTATTTGCTTTGTCTTGTTTGCTTTTGTTAACAAAAAGTTTCTTGTATCGCTCTTCTCTTACACAGTATTTCTCTTTTTTTTTCTTTTTATATCTTGCTGCCAACATTTTAAAATCATCCTAAATATTCTTTAAATAAATATTATCTTAACTATATAATTCAAAATAAATAAATACATATTTCAAGTTTTTAAAAAAATAAAACAATTTTACTTCATGCTTTTGGTGTAAAGCTCACATGCAGCAGAACTTCAGTCATTAAAATGTTAAGTTTGGAACCAAAGTCATTTTCTTTTCTGATCCCAGACACACAGAGGGTGTCTCCCAGATCTTGTGATCGTGTTCTATGGAACCTACAGCTGCCACTCCTGTCCTTGAGACTTCCAGGAATTCTGAACTGCAGAAGCCCCATGTCTGCCTTCCCAGGTAGATTGGATAGGAAACCGACCAGATTAGCTAATTCTATTTAATTGTAAAGCTGCGTTAAAAGAATCTTGCACGTCTGACAGTAAAAACTTTTCACTGTCTCTTTTACTGTCTGATAAATTAGGGATGTTCCTTTCTGAGTTTCTTTCTCTGCCCATTAAGCAGCTGCAGGTTGTATCCAGGTGGTATTTCTTCCCTCCATCTCCCAGGAGCATTCTCACATACCAATACATCCATTGTAACCATGGGGCAACACAGTTAATAGCTTTCGGTGGATTGATGCTACAGTGATTGTATTGATTGAATCACTTAACTTGGAAATGGACAGTAACAAGTCTGTAGAATAATTTTTGGCCACGTCTTCCATGTATGTTGGACTACAACTCCCATCCCCTGGAATAGAATGATGGTGATATAGTCCAATACCTCCAGAAGGCATCGGGCTACAGAAGGCTAATTTATGGCACCAAAAAGCAAGAAAAGAGCTTTCATTTTTTCCTGTGGTAAATAAAATAAACTGTATTACAAAGGTACTTTTGAGCAATGGTGGCCCCAGGTTTGAAACAGCCTCCAAAGTTCTTCAGAGGTTGTCCCTGAGTTATGCTTTTTAATACAAAAGAAGAGGTGAATTATTAAACATAGAAAAAATGGTCATGAACATTACTGAATTAATTCATTTCAATTTAATTTAGGTTTTGTTCTGGCCTTTTGTCCTTTCTGGGAGTGCAACTCTTGGCACACTATTCACACGTCAAATATAGCCAATGGCTCAAAAACCAGTTCATACCCTTGCATTAATGAAATGCTCATTGACAAATAATACTTTTCTTATGAAAGTGTAGGAAAGATTTCAATCTCTTCATTTGTATGTTTATTTCTTACATGCATACGTACGTCGCCTGCTCTATCAATTCCTGATATTTATAGTACCTCAATAAATATCATAATCCCAAATTAAATTTAATAGATCTTTAAAAGCATAATTCAAGAAAACATAAAATAAAAAAGAGATTTACAAACTAATGAAACACAGAGTAAAAGTTTCAAAGTTAGCATTAGATTAATGCTGCATTTAACAGTGATCAAAACCATTAGTAAAGTCAGTATGATTCATATTATCTTGGCTATCTTTGTTAACTATAGAATAGTTCCCAAATTGGAAATCCTCTTCCAGATGTTTCCTGTTTCAAAACTCTTGCATTCAGGGAAAGTTTTCATTGCCTTCCTAAATATTCGCAGGGAGAGGGCTATCCTCACCTTGTGGGACGGGCTATTCCAGAGCAGGCAATTAATATATGAACACATCCAGGAATCAGAACCTGGCCTGATTCCTAAAATGGAACTGACGTCAAAGTCTGGATTGTCACTTCTCTTGTCCTGACAAGACTAAAAAGACCAGCAAACAGCATCAACATTTATCTTTTATACAGCATGTTCAGCCAGCGACTAAAACAAATAAACTTTGCTTCATACTCTGTCTCTTCTGGACAAAAATGAAATAAAATCAAAACCACAGTTTTCACTATTATTTTAAAAGTGTAGCTAGCATCTTCTCCTCCGCGTGGAATGAAAATCTGCTGATGAAGTTTTCTTTATTTTTTAAGATAGATCAGAATATAACTCACGGGCACACAAAATGTAACACAGACCTTTACTAGCTTCATAAACCATAATCGTGTTTATGCCTTGCTTCTCGTCACATCTCCAAAGCATCTGCTATGACTCAAGTGCAACTATTTTACTCCCTATGGACTAACGTACATGCCTTTTGCCTGATGTGTTGAATTTGTAACTGTTGTACAACCAGAAATCAAGACAGTTTCAGCTCTATTATATCCGGGAGATTTTTAAAAAAAGATTCTTCTCTTCTTATCAATATTTTTTCGGCAGGAATATCCAAAAGGGTACTCCCAACTCACTCACCCACCCAAATTCCTATATAGTTTGCTATAATGAGGAATCTTCCTACAATTTGGAAATTCCTTTGAATTTTTTACAGATAGAGGCAGTAGGGTATCTGCATTATTCATTGCGGAAATAATGCCTGTACCCCTATGGGAAAATTAATATTTTAATGGGAAGAGAAAACCTGTATTTATTAAGATCCCTTAAAATTGCATTTATTTATTTTTCAGTATATCACATGTGTTTGCTCATGCTCTTATAATAAGGCTACAATTTATGCCAGTAATATTCCCACTTTACTGAGAATAGCTTGTCTAAAGTATCTTCTCATATTGTATACTTTTTATACGCAGTATCGGAGCTGAACTGAGATTTGGGATAGTTCTCAACTACCAGATTGTTCTTATTCTCAGTCTATGACTTATGACCTCATGTGTAATGAATTTCGTACACAGTGCTGTCTTTTACTGAAGGAATTGCACATGCTTATCTCATGTGTACATTTTTATTTTTTGCCACATGTTGATTGATTATGTGCCATCATGACAGCGTTAACTTTTAGCAACCGCACAGATAGATTTTCTCCAAGACAATCTGTTCCTAACCTCGTCCCTCAAGTCTTCCAATGGTATACTCATCACCACTCAAACTGAGTCCGTCCACTTTGCTGCCAGTCATCCCTTCCTCTCTTTCCTTTCACCTTTCCCAGCATAATAGATTTCAGCAGAGAACTAGGTCTTCACGTAGTGTGTCTGATGTAGAAAACAATTGAGCCTGATCATTTCTGCTTCAAGTGAGAACTCTGGGTTGATCTGTTCGATGATCCGTTGGTTTGCTTTCTTGACTGTTCACAGTATTCCCAGAATCTTCTCCAACCCCAACATTCAAGGGATCAATATTTTTTCTATCCTGCTTCTTCAAAGTCCTACCTTAGCTTTCACAGAGTGTAACTAGGAATATCATTGGTTGCATTATACTGTGTGCACATGTAAACTGGTATAGGAGCATTCACAATGATATATCCAAGGGATATTATAAACTGCTCATGGGTTTCGTTAGATGCACAGGTTTACATCCAGAATATTTGCCTTGTAGTTCCTGGTTTTGCAGAGGCTATTATCTTTTTTTTCCCAGAAGGAGGATAATTGTTAACTTCTTGCAGCAAAACCAATACTTTTGTGGCATCTTAAAGATTAATAGACTTTCACGTTGTTCAAAGTTGATTCTGTTCAAAGTTGAATAATCAGTCAAATAAATGTATTGGCAGATTTTAATATTTAAGATCAGTCCTGGAATACATAGAATTATAATTATGCCTGGGCAAAAAATGTGGTTCTTAATTGTTATAGACATTTTGAAATACAATAGATAATTGAACATTACTAATAGTATTAATGTACTTGAATGCTAAGGTGAAGAAAGCAGAATTTTCAATTCCTATGAATTTATAGAACAGATCCCTAAATCTCTTCTAAAAATTAATTGCTGGCCAATAAAAAGGATTCGGGCAAAGGGCTGTAATAGATGAATGATTTATCTGAATGATTACTTCATAAATAAAATGAAAATTGAGATCTAATTTCATATATATGTTTTTCTTCTGCTTACTGCATCATTAGCAGACAGTGTAGATGATAATTCTCAGTTGATACTGTTTTAATTCTCACCATGATCACACCAGATTTAGACATTAGGTTCAAGTCACAGTTTGCTTTTAAATGGTTTGTTGAATATTCAAAACTAGCTATGTTCACAAAACAGACTAAGCTAAAATCCATGGATTTTTTTTAAAAAAATTAAGTATGTCTACATCATTTGGAAGTTGAATGTAGTGAAAATGAAATTTTTATCCATTTTGCCAATTTCAGCGAGGATGCAATAAGAGTAGAACAGAAGGCTTTTGAATTTTGCATTTTTGCATTTGATAATTTGTTGGTTGATTCTTCTCAAGGACTTTTTCTTTATGGAAATAGTATCTAGTGCCTAAGGATAAATTCTAAATAAATTATTGTCTGCCAAATTTACTGGGAAAGTTACGGAAGTGCAGGGTTTTTCCAGCCCAGAAAATTCAAGAGATGTGGGAGCCTTGAGGTTCTTTCAGGTTGAAAGGGCATTTTTGTACAGGCAGAAGTGCAAAGTCCCTAAAGAATCGTAGAGATAGCTGTAAGTGTGGATTCTTCTACATGTTGTGAGGAGTGCGAGCCTGATCCATTTGGAAAGAAAGACAATAACAAAATCAGTATCTGTCATAATGTATAAAGGCTAAACTGCTGCATGTAGAAACTAAAATGCTGCTATTTACAGCACCCTCTCCTGGACAAGATATCCAATAACACATTCCAACAAGAATAAAAATTGTTTTCCCAAATAAATCCATAGGAATTTACGGTGGTTGCAAAAAGAAAAGAACACTTAGACTTGTGATTGCCTAATTGCTGCGTGCATTCATGAGAACAGGAAGGTGAATTTGTAGTACGTCATAAAAATTCTCTGGTGTACTTTTAGTTTTTGATAAGCAAATTCAGGTATTTGGAAGAGGATCCTTAAGCACTGAACACTGCACGATACGTTCAGCATCAGTGCTGTACACACATCCATGCACACAGACCAAAAACCAGTATGCCAGTTGGCAAAAGTTTTCCTGAGAGTTTTTGACAGCATCATATTATATAAGTGATTGTACATCTTTCCTTGTATTCTTTTTTTAATCAGATAACTCAGTTTTCCCAATTTGATGTCCTCCAGATGGGTTGGCCTCTAAGTTCCCCATTATTCCTAATCAGCATATTTATGAAAATATAGGAATAGGACCAAAGCCCATCTTAGACTAGGATTTTTTTTCTCATTGATCAATTGGATACTCACAAGTGGAGACATATTTCTCTTCTGCTGTTGTTTGCCTGCAACCTGCAACTAAATGCTGCCTCTAATGCAAAAATAACACTGACTTTTCTAGACTCATGGCTCTTAATCGATCTTCCTCCATGAATGTATCCATTCCTCCTTTAAAGATGACTAAATTAGGATTATTACGCACTGGTTGAAGAAATGCTTTCTTTTGTCTTTTCCTTAATGCCAATCCAGTCATCATCAGTGGATCACAACTTGGCCCAGGTGTTTTGACAGAGGAACAAAGATGTCTCCCATTTCTTAATGCCATGCTGCATAAACAGTTCCCTTTTCCTCTCACCTGTTCCTCAGGTGCTTCTTAAGCTAAGAATACGATATCGAATATTTTTGATTTCTTAAGGAATCGTCCAACTATTCACTCTTCTGCAACTATATCTCTATTATATCTTTCTTTCAACTGCGGCCATAAATGTAAATAGTGTTCCAAACATAGATGTGCCATAGATGTATATAATGAAAAAAAATGGCAATGTAATTCTCAATCCCTTTCCTAATGATTTCTAGATGGAATCTGTTTTTTTTAACAACGGCTGTGGACAGAATTAACCTCTTTGTTGACTTTTTTCTTGATTAGTTTACAGGCAACTCAGATCACATTGTTAGATTGTTAATGTGCATCATTTAGCAGTTAAATTGAAATTCATAGTTTGCCATACATAGGCTGGTTAGAAATCAATGGTTGAAATCCAGCACACCTTGAGTTGAGTTGAGTTGAGTTGGAGTTGGAGTTAGAGGCCCAGATTGGAGGTTGGTGGATGCAATAGCACAGGATATGCCCTACCTTTATCACTATCCATCCAATAATATTGACACATCAAAACTAGGCATGCATAATCAATAAAATCGTGGCAAGAAAATTGTGGGGGATAACATTGCTATTGCTTTTTTTCTTGGTTCCTTTTTCATTATCCCTTAGCGCATGCGCTGTTATTCATGTGCTAAGGAGTGTGACTTGCATCCAATGTTTTGATTTTAATATTCTCAGAAAAAAGTCTGACAGCCTACAAAAGTGAGAAAATTGTTCAGCTTGTATTTGCATGCAATCTACTAAATTATTTGTCCTAAACCAATACTCAAACAAAACTGCAAATTATCCTTCAAGAATGGTACTTTTCTGATGAAGCAATTCTCCACTCCATATTGTGTATTCTAATATGCACGTTGGGAAAAATTAAGGAAAATGCATACGTTAATAAGAATAGCACACAGAAATGGATATTAAATCAATCATTTGGAAAAATGAATATATTAAACAAAATTTATTTAAACATATGCATTTTTTAAAAATGTAAACAAATAGCAAATGGAAAAGAAAACTGGAGTAGAAAACTGAGAAAATGTGAGAAACCAAAACTAATAAAATTATGCTCTTAAATGTGGCAATGTGCTGAGTGAATAGAGAGGAATTGGTTTAAAATTGTGTCACTGGTGGAATCTGATAGGTGCTAAACTTTTTTGTGAAGAAGAGAGTGATATCAACAGATGTAGAATGTCCTAAAGCTACACTTGCAGACTTTGTTTTCTTTGTCTACAGAGAACCTTATTACCTTATCTTTTTGGCATGTAGCCATTTACATTTGATGTTAGGAATGATTTGTGCAGGTTGGGAAGAACTTCAGATCTTTAAAATGGACTTTCTTTATAGAAAGTGAACTTTTTGTACAAAAGAAAAATGTGCTTAGCATTTATTCAGGAGTATCCTTGTTCCAAATCCCAAAGATGGCACATTACTGTCAGTTATTATGTTCAGTTAGATTTGGCTGGTAGAACTCATGATTTTAGAAACATAAAACAAATAATCAAGTAGCTAGTACAAATATCAATTTGTGATAGCTTAATTAAATTTCAGATACATACTATCGGCAGACAAAACATGCACAACAGCACTCATTGGAAATAATAACGGCTTAGCATTGCTAAATTAATTAATCCCAGGATGGGGCAGAAAATTGTTTTATTCAATTGAAACCCAGTTTAGCACCAATGATTTTGATAAAGTCGAACTTAATTTCATGCTGAATTTTTCTTAAGCCTCTTTTCTATATTCTGCATTTGATAAAATCAAATGTATAAAATATAACCTACTATCTTTTAGGTGTTGCTTGTTTGAACATCTTTTTTTAACTCAGTAGGCTATCAAAAGTCAAATATGAGATGGTAGAAATTTTGAAGTGCATAATTAGAGCTTTCAATCTCAGCCTAAATAACTTTGAACCATGTCATGCTGGAATAGTGTTGTCATAGTCACAATGCTCAAACATCTATAGTTGTCTATGGGTATTCATGCCGAATGTGTGATCTTTTATCTTCCACCTTCCCCTTGTTTTCATTGTTCACCACACTGATTCAGCAGCAGCTGCTACTGATGAGTAAGTGGAGACGGTTGTGACTTTATCGCTTGCAGTCACTGTCAGCAATATTCACCAGATTTCTACTCTCATGACAGTGAAAAACTAAGACTGAAAGACCATGTCTCACTGATGTTATAACCAATGTGAAAACTTCATTTGAACTGTGTGAAATAGTCTTTATTTGTGGGTCAGGGAACTGGGAGTTCAATTAAAGCTTTCTTAGGACCAATAGTTTTACAGGTTGATTTGCCTTCCCCATCTGCTTTGGTGAGGTTTTGTGGGGGGAGGGGGGAAGTTGCATCCAATTCCTTTTTAAAAAGCATAGAAACAAGGAGATTGAGTTGAAAAAAACCCAACAGATCTTTGCCTGCTCGTATCACTTTCTATTTATTACAGCTGGTTTGGTTAGGTAGAAAGAGATGGGTAGATCAGCATGGATTTGATTGCAATTCATTGAAAGATGGTGAAAACAAATATGCAGAGGTTCAGCTCTGGGTACAAAGGCTGATACAAAAGAATTGAAGCTGATTTTGTAGTAGATAGATCTTCCTATCAATTGTGTTTTCATAAAACAGTACAATTAAGGGTCATCCTTTTAAATAAAAAAGCACATCCTGCTGTATAAGAGTCCCTCTGCGAGGGAGATAGACAGTTCTTAAATATGATAAATAAATGTATAATATAATGCCATCAGAAGAAACAATCCACTGAATCATTGATGAAAGCAGACACTGAACAAGAATGTCTGTTGGTTCTATGTATCTCCAAACAAGGACTGAAAATGTTGGCCATCTTGCATAGACCCTTTTTTTTTTGACAAGTATTTAATACCAAGCAGGTTAAAAGGTTCTGAATGAATTTCCAGTGATTTTTTGTTTTATCCCAAAATAATATTCAGCACTTTTCAAAGTATATTGATTGGCTTGCCCAGATGTCATCCTTGCAGAAAATAATCGTCAACTGAGTATTGTTGAGCTGGGGCTCTACTTATCTTTTTAGACCCACTGAAGAACTCTGCTTGGAGCAATTCAAGACAAAGGAGGTGGGTGGGTGGATCTCTGAATAGAGCCACAAAGAGAATCAGGAAAGTGGCATTTAACTTCTAGAAGATCAGTGCTTTTAATATCCTGGATTAAAACGCTGAAGTAAAAGAATGAAATTTTGGGCATATAAACCATTCAGCACTGGATGGTGTGATAGTAAGTCAGGCTTTCAAGAGACTCTGCTGCAGGTCATAGAAAAGAAAAGCCAAGTCTTTTGTTTGCCCATTAACTTTGTTATGGGCTGCTAATCATTAATCAGTATTTAATATTCTTGTTCATATAATAAACTAAGCCAGAACATGTGTGATTGATTTTTTATTGTTAGCATATGTTCTGTGAATAGAATTTTAGTTTATAAACCATGGTTTCTAAGCTAGTAATAATGTGCAAACCAGCCAACAAACCATTTAAAAACCATGATTTATGTAATGTGTACGTAGTCTCTGCTTGGCTTTCTAATATTAAAGTCTGCTTGGATGTTAATTTCAATAATATAAGAACCTTCAGAGCTTGCACAGACTCACAGAACCTCAAATCAGTTTAGTATTTTGGTGCTCCTTCCCAGAATTTAATCAAAATTCTTAACTGGAAATCTTGTACAGAGTGACAGGCTTGCATGAGAATTTATAACTGTGTCTAAATTAGCTGGAAATCACACAAGAAACACCAGGGAATTGTTCTGTTTCTCATTGAATAGGAAAGAAACAGCATTTATGGAGAGAAACAGTAGAGTCGGTCCATGTTTTAACAAGGAATACTGTGGAGTGATATTCAAAATATAGCACAACAGATCTTGAGATCTAAGCTGGCTGGAATTTTCGGTAATCAGAGCCCAGGTTGTAGAAACCTGATCTAAAAGCTTTATATCCCTGAAAACTATAGTTATGCTAACAGGCTAGCTAAAATAGTTTTTGGGAGGAATGTAGAGAAATGTTTAAAAACAGGTGCTATTGTACTAGTGAAAAATATTCCTCCTAGTGCTGTAAGATGTGCCCATTTTCTTCTATGACTAATTTTTGCACTTTGAGAGACTCATTGTCGTTGCCTGTTGTCATGGTCCTTCCTTCTCTTGAGAGCAATTTCACATCTTAACATGACACAATTCATATCTTAACATGACATAATTCACAAACTTTTAAGCTTGCCTGAGGAGCAGAGGCACAAAACCAAACAGTACCTCAAAATGGTAGCAGGTGTAGCTGAACATGGCAAACCTGACAGGCAAGGCAGAAAAAAGTAATAGTTCCAGGCATTAGGTATGATTACATGCATCCATATTTCCATAAGTCCTTTGTTTCTTTAATTTGGAAATTAATTCCCCCTTTTTTTAAATATTAATCCAACTGGCAATTAATAGATTGTAAGCATGTTTCCAAGAAGAAGATAGAAGGATGTGGAAAAAAAGGAGGACCTAAAACAAAATCCACCAGAAAAATAGGAGTGCATTGTCGTCATTATGGCATGCCCAAAGGGGCTGGGAAGTATTTCTGTATCAGCTTCAGAGGAAATGGGAATGTCCTTATACCTTTTCCAGCTCTTACACCTGAGAATGCTTGCCTCTTTTATTTGACTCAAGGCACAGAAGTAGAAACGTTTTCAAATGCTATTGAATGGGAGGTGGGGATGCCGCTATTTAGAGGCAGGACCTCTGCCCCTGCTCTAATTGTTATTATAACACTTGATTATAGAGTGGTTAGTTCACTAATCATCTATGTTTTAAATAACTGGTAAATTAAATGTAAATTAATTTGGCATTTGTCAAAACCTCAAAAATCTGCCTTTTCTTGCCTTTGCTCTCCTCCTGAAGATGAAATATTTTGAGGCAGAGATTGCTAGAAATCAGTGGAAATTATCATAGACATAATTTGTGTACCCATCCTATATTGTATTAAGCATTTTATTTTGATAGCCAAAGTGGCAGAAAATTGGGCCATAATTTTCATGAGA
This sequence comes from Oxyrhabdium leporinum, assembly GCA_032468155.1. Lineage (NCBI taxonomy): Eukaryota > Metazoa > Chordata > Lepidosauria > Squamata > Cyclocoridae > Oxyrhabdium > Oxyrhabdium leporinum. The sequence continues at coordinate 116,202 of JANHFL010002901.1, read as the reverse complement.
AGAAAGGAAGAGGAACGTTTCTTTTCTACCTATATATAAATATAGGAAGATAGGATTATCTTGAATATTTTTGTTTGATTCCCCATTCTTGTAAAACCATAGAAACAACAACCAGTATGGTTTTGTAATTTCTATACCAATTAAAACTTAGATCCATTTGCTAGCAAGCAATGCCAAATAAACAAAGCTTGCAGTCCTAATAAAATACTGTTTCACATGTTTCAAGCAGCTGCTTGATATTTACAACAAATACCAGAGCTCAAGCTTTTGTTCCAATGAAGCTCTGTCATTATAACTCCATGTTTACATATTATGCATTAAACACTGCTGCTGCCAATCTCTGAGCCTGATTTATAGTGCCTTAGACTGAAAGTCTTGGATGTTGCAAAATTAAGTCCCAATTAAAGCAACTCAATTAGCCAGTTTTAAAATGCAAATGTGTAAAACCATTTTGAGGGTTTTTTTTTTCACCATGCTGGAAGCTTGTCAGCACTTCCAGACTTTGGGGAAATGGGTTCTCTGAAGGGTTTGAAGGCTGCAAAAAGTGGGGTTTCGGGATGTACTGGCTCATCCTTGATATATATTCAGATGCTTTCAAAGTGCTGATAGGTGCCAAAACTTCATGAAGAACCATTTCACATACAGAAACAAAGTATTAGAATTTATTCACGGTTCATGCAATGACAGAGCATCTGAATAACAGAATAATATTAAATAATAATGTGAATTGAAGCTCAGAATTTTTGTGGTTTAATCTCCCTGTCTCTTTCTCTTTCTCTCTTTCTAACTTATAGACCTGCCCATCTTAATCTCATGACCTTAGGCAGCGAACAACAGTTAAAAACATAAAGCAACAATAATAGCATACTAAAGATTGGCAGCCAAGGTAAAAACCATCATAACCATCAATGTAGGTATCCCATGGGCTCTCATTTTGATTCTATGCCCGGTGGCATATTCTTCAAAACCATCCAAAAGGTTATCAAGGTTGGGGCTAATCTAATGATGTTCCAAAAAGTGGCCATCACAACAGGCTTTCTTTCTGGGTCCTGCTAGATGACAGTTTTTAAGAAATGGGATCCGTATCATGCTGGGCCTGCCCAGTTATACATAATTAGGAAGCAGTGGTCCCTCAAAATCTAACCCTATGCCATGAAGGAGTTTATATTTACATAAACAAATAGAGTATTTAGGCTCTTATTGATGAAAGCAAAATCTACTGATCTAATTGCTAAACAAGAAATTACCAAAGTAATTCTTCAAAAGTTATTTGAGGAATAAAAAGATTGTTGTTTGTCTATCAAACAGAGGTTTTCCCCCTCACTGGGCAAGACAGAGAAAGGGAGGAAAGAGTTCATTTTTATTGAGACTCCAACAATCTAAGATTTGTTTTGTTAAAATTTAATGTAAGCAATAATATATTTTGGGCACTGGGAAGACAATCTAATCTGAATATAATATATATAGTATAGCAAGTTTTACACAGCAATCATTCTGGGATGGGCTTTACAGTACCATTAAACAGCTATGGTGGCACAGGGGTTAGAATGCAGTACTGCAAGCTAACTCTGCCCACAGCCAGAAGTTCGAGCCTGACCAGCTCAAGGTTGATTCAGCCTTCGATTATTCTGAGGTCGGTAAAATGCAGAACCAGATTGTTTGGGGAATTATGCTGACTCTGTAAACTGCTTAGAGAGTGTTGTAAAGCACTATGGAGCTGTATATAAGTCTAGGTGCTATCGCTATTAAACAGTTGATTGCCTCAGGTGGTAGATGCTGAAAGACGAGGAACAAAGTTACAAATTAAAGTGATACCTGCCTTATATTTCCCCTTCCTGTGGTATACCTGCCTGTATTTCCCCCCTGTGGAAACAATGATAATCTAAACAGATAGACAAATTTTGAGTATTTTGAAACTCCAGATAATAGGTTTTCTGTTCAAGGCTCCAAAATGCTACTTAGCTCAACAACCCTGCCAAGTTGCAGCGACTTAGCAGGAAATATTGTCTCAAGTAATAACACAAGCCACTTAGGGATTATGTTAAGCGACTGAAAAATTCTTGATTAAATGAGGCAATGAAATAAGAGTCTGATTGGTCTCAAAGTTAGTGTTGGGCTCAAACTGGTCTCAATGGCAATCCCCATTAAGAAGCAAAGTTCGGAATATGTTAAAGACGTAGTTTCTCTTCTTTACAAATACCGTAGCTTGCAATAACCCAGTATAGATTTTGCTGCCACATTGCTGGATAGCAGAAGTTTATCCTTCTCCCCCATCCCCTCCTTGTTTATCAAAAGTAAAACATTCTCTTGCATCTATATGGGATTTTTAAGGGGAAGGGATGCTCTCCATTAACATTTTAAAACAAAACAATACTCCATTTACACAGTATCTGTGAGAATTTTTTGAAGATGACATCTAGAGATCAAAATATTACTTACCCAATGTATGATAGCCCCAATCTGAAAATTAAAGCTGCCATAGCAAATGCATGTTACAGATTTAACATGTAATCTAGCTTGAGCCAAGGAAAGAAATACCAGAGTGCACCAATCTCACACAGTTTCATGTAAACCTGGGTGTTTGTTCTGTGAATAAATTGAAAAAGATTGTATATAAATGGAAATTGATCATATTACAGAAAGACTAGAATTTGTACAAGTGTATGATGTAAAATTTTCCCACTTATACAATCTGTGAGGAACATCTTTCTGTTCCATTTCAGTGAAATTGATTACAAACATTTAACCAATTCTCCTAAATAAACATTTCACGCATTACAAGGCTCGGTAGGTCAGTAGAAAAACATGTACCAGATGTGCTTTTCACGTTTGTGTGCTTTCAGGTTAGTCTTGATTCCTGGCAATTATCTGGACAAGTCCCTGCAGTTTTCTTGGCAAGATTTTCGGAAGTGGTTTGCCGTTGCCTGCTTCTTATGGCTGAGAGAGGAGGGGAGGGGCTGGCCCAAGGTCACCTAGTTGGCTTTATGCCTAAAACAGGATTAGAACTCCTGGTTTCTAGCCCAGAGTTTGGAGCCATTACACCAAACTGTTCTCAGCTGAATAAAATACATAACTGTTTACATTTGCTCATGCCAGTGAATTTTACATAAAAGCATGATTATGGCAAAAAGCTTTGCTGATGTGCTAAATTGGAATCTGTTCATGATATGAGACAGAGCTTTGGCTGAGTGTAGCATTCTTGCTGAGTTTAAAAGAAAATGGCTGCTATGTTTCTGGTAGCATCACCGATTGTCTTAAAAGTTCTCACTATTCCATTGCAAAATTTCTGGTCAGTCTCCTTCCAGTGTCATGGTAGAGCAGCTCTCAACATCTCCTCTTTGCTGATCTTCTTTCCCATCTGCAATGCTGTGTCCGGTAGTCATTAATGGGTTTCTATTATCAATTGATACGATCCTGATAATTTAGAATTCCCCTTTTAAAACATTTGTTGCTTATATTTCTTCCCATTCTCTTATCTCTCCCCCCTCTTTAAGATTATTGAATGAAAGTGACAAACGACCTTTCATTGAAGAAGCAGAGCGGCTACGGATGCAGCACAAGAAGGACCACCCTGATTATAAGTACCAACCACGGCGTCGGAAAAACGGCAAGGCGGCCCAAGGAGAAAACGAGGGCCAGGCTGAGGGGGAAGCTGGTGGAGCTGCAGCTATTCAAGCCCACTATAAGAATGCCCATTTGGACCATAGGCATCCTGGAGAAGGATCTCCTTTGTCTGATGGGCACCCTGAACATTCTTCAGGTTGGTTCATAAATTTAGTCAGCAGTCAGATCCCCAGCAATCTGAATTCTAGTTGTATAGTAAACCAGGAACTGTCTAAATATAGAGCAGAATCATGAAAACCACCATTTATTTTTCTGACAAAGCTGAACATTTAATTGAATTGGCATAGATGAGTATCATAACAAAAGAGTGATATCACAATTGCCACAGCTCACAGCCCTCATCCCACAATTATATCTTGCAATTGTGCATTTTTACTGATTACCTTCTTTCTTTCTTTCTTTCTTTCTTTCTTTCTTTCTTTCTTTCTTTCTTTCTTTCTTTCTTTCTTTCTTTCT
>JANHFL010002901.1:97509-112022 GCA_032468155.1 Oxyrhabdium leporinum | reverse complement strand
TCTTTCTTTCTTTCTTTCTTTCTTTCTTTCTTTCTTTCTTTCTTTCTTTCTTTCTTTCTTTCTTTCTTTCTTACTTTATTTCTTTCTTTCTTTCTTTCTTTCTTTCTTTCTTTCTTTCTTTCTTTCTTTCTTTCTCTGGAAGCTAGCTCTTGTAACACCACCCCAAGTGCCTAAATAAAATAAAATAAATAAATGACTAAGCAGTCTGTGCAACAAAGGTAAAAAAGTTAACTAAGATACTGATTTGTCGTGTTTCGTTTTTCATGGAGGCAAACTCTGGTAACCAGGAAAGGATCCAATCCAAATATAATGTTGCTATGAAAGTTATATTTGTATAAAGTGAACAGTTTACACACTATCTCTCTTCCCTCCTTTGTGATGTCAACCTTACAGGTCAGAGCCATGGACCTCCCACTCCACCAACTACACCGAAGACAGAGCTCCAGACGGGTAAGGCTGACTCCAAACGGGATGGGCGTTCTCTTGGGGAAGGAGGAAAACCTCACATCGACTTTGGCAATGTGGATATCGGAGAGATCAGCCACGAAGTGATGTCCAATATGGAGCCCTTTGATGTCAATGAGTTTGATCAATATCTTCCACCAAATGGACACGCTGCTCACCCAGGCCATGTGGGGGGTTATGCCACAGCTGCTGGTTACGGCCTTGGTAGTGCCCTGGCTGCAGCCAGTGGACACTCTGCCTGGATCTCCAAGCAGCATGGAGTCTCTTTGTCTGCTGCCACATCCTCAGTGGTAGATTCGAAGACACAAGTAAAAACAGAGGGCTCTACTCCTGGGGGTCATTATACTGACCAACCCTCCACTTCCCAGTTAGCTTACACATCACTCAGTCTGCCCCATTATGGCTCAGCTTTTCCCTCTATATCCAGACCCCAGTTTGACTATCCTGATCATCAACCTTCAGGACCCTATTACAGCCACTCTAGTCAGGCTTCTGGTCTCTACTCAGCCTTCTCATATATGGGGCCCTCTCAGCGTCCTCTGTACACTGCCATCTCTGACCCAGCCCCTTCAGTGCCACAGTCCCACAGTCCCACACACTGGGAACAGCCTGTGTATACAACCCTCTCAAGACCCTAGGGAATGGAGAGCAGTGACCAAAGCAGCAGCGGAAAGGGTCCAAAGAATCAGCCCCAGAAGATGAGCCTCCAAGTTCCAAGGTCTTTTGGTGTCATCTATTCGCCAGAATCCACAGAATATCCGGGGATGTCTATCATGACCACAGTTATCGAGGGCTCACCTGGCTGGAGGAAGGTTCCCAACCACCCCCCCTACTCCCAGTCCCTGAATGGCTTTCAAGATCCCATAGGCCTTCTAAAAGAGGGTGATTCTAGGCATGGAGCAACAAGTCATGGTTGGTTTTTCTAAGGCAGAGTGAGGGTTTAAAGTAATTACAAGAAGAATAAAATTGAGAGATAATTCCTCCCTTCTCTTCCCCCATCCTCAACTGCCCAAACTATCCGTCTGATATTTTAAGAAAGAAACCAATAACCATAACTTTGCCACAGTCTATGGGTAAATTATGGCTAGAGTTGGGCACGCTGTGGTGGATATGTTACAGAAGAAATGCAGTGATGCAGCTGTTGTGGACAGAGCTCTAGGACATTCGTGCGTCAGAGTTGCACATGCATGAAATTTAGTTCTCCATTGGAAGATCACCCTGTGCTTGCTTTTCTTGTTGTATTGGCATCTCAGTTTTTGTCTATCTATTCCATCGCCTCTCTGCTGCCTGGCTCTCTTAAGACTTAACTACACTGTACATTGGACTCAGGAACTGTATTATATGATCTGGCCACCTTTGCATGTAAGTGCATCCATGTGTATACACCTGCTGGTCCCTTGACCGTAAATGGCAAAGCAGACTGAATTTTCCTTCTTGGTAATGAACGTTTTGTACTCCTAGTCTGTTCCCAGTACTTCATGGTTCCCTTCTAACTCTCCCAACTATCCTTCTAATAGTCAAAATGATATCCTGCCAAAGCCAATATTTTTCTTCTGGCATGCTTATGAATGTGTTTTCCATGTATGAGTGTGTATATGTGGGTGTAGGGAAATTGAGGAAAGAGAACAAATCAGTATGGTTTTTCTTACATGTTTAATTAGAGAACAAAATTGCCACAGCATTAATCTTATTGTTTCATGAAACATCTCAAGATGTTTGGGTGCTTGAGGCAGAATGTTCAAATGGTATCCAGGAAAGGTAAAAAGATAGTAAAAATATTAGATGATCGTTTGCTGCCTTTCAATCATTCATTCACCAAAATCTGCTATGAACGGAGGTTTGTGTTACCATGCCTTTTGGGCACAACGTAAAAGCATGAAAACATCAATGCACTAAAAACAAGAAGTGTTATGCAAGTACATGAGAAAAGGCCATTCCTGGCTTTAGCAGTGTTTCTCAATCTTGGCAATTTGAAGACGCATGGACTTCAATTCCCAGAATTCTCCAGCCAGCATCTTCAAGTTGCCAAGGTTGAGGAACACTGGGTTATAGTATTGTATGTTACCATTATGTTTTGTTCTTCCCAACACCTTTAGACTGAGACAGCTGAGGCTTGCCTGCCCCGAGTTATGAACTTATATATGCTTACTTCCATGTTCAGCTATGGATAATTATCTTTTCTCTATGGTATTTGAAAAGAACATGTAGTATGGCTGTATCTCTTATAATCTATTAACTGCTATGCACCCTTATTTATGCAAGTAGCACATTTTTTTCCTGTCCCCAATGCTACAAACTTAAGTTGTCCTAGCATCATTAACTTTGCATCAAATGTATGGAGTAATAAAGTTAAAATGTTTTAGCTATGTATGTCAATGTGTGTTTCCTATTTTGATCTATGCTCTGCCTCATACCCCTCCAAAATTGGCTGAGAAGAGAGGGGGAAAAAACCTAGTATACTACATATAACCTTCTTATCCATAGATTTCTCCCTGTGCATTATTAACAGATCAACCTGTCTTTTCACACCTAGTCAGAACTACAATTCCCACTTTTTTCATCCAGCAATGGACCATATGAGGATTGTTGGTCTTTCCAGTTAAACATTCCAAGCACACTTTTTACTGTATTTTTCCAGGTCCATGGTTGTCTGTTAAACCCAATTGGGATGTTCACAAGCACTTTGTCATCTTTTCTAGCTGTTTCACTAATTTGCTATTCTAAAGTCAGCTGCCTCTGAATATGGGGTAACATCTTTAATTTCCAAGGATAACTGTAATTGATAAGTCTATTCTATAGAACTGTACGTAATCCTTTTGTGGCATACATTCTATAAATCAATTGCATCCCATTAATGAGGGGTCCTTTTTGTGATGCAGCCAAACAGATTGACTGTGTAATTTAAAATTCTAAATATATTTTTAAAGTGAGATTAGAATAATACCATTCTAATTCATTGTGTCCATCCAATTTACCATCCCACTTGATTTGCAATGCTTTACTTGAGAGAAAGTGCGTGCCTTCTTCATCAGGCAGCAAAAGAAGTATTTCTACCCCTACCGTACATACACCATTTCTACTGGGAATTACAAAAATAACTTTCAAGCTTCCCCCTCTATCCCTGAAACTGACTGATCCTTCTTAATTTCTCAGGTAGGTACTTAACAATCAGGAGGAAAAAAATCCCACTTTCGTCCGCTCCTTCAACTTTGTTTCATTCCACAAGATTCCTAAGATTATGAATAAATGATACATTTTCCAGCCTGAAATATCATATCAAAACCAAAGGGTTACAATGTCAGAAAAAGGAGATATGTAGCTAAGATGGTACTTAAACTTCAGAAACTGCCATATTTTGCATACCAAGGTACCTTGTGACTTATTCTGCGTGGGGGTAACATGAAAAATGTAATAGTGGGTGGGTGGTACATTTGGCTTGACATTATCTCCTTTGACTCTGATGGAAATCTTTGGCTCTAGGCCTCTGTTTAAATGTCTGGCCAAATGCTTTAAATTCCCCAAAATTGGCAACTTGTGCTATATGTTTGCCATGGCCCTAGAAGTTATTTAACCAAATGACTCAATGATCACTAAGCAATCTGAATTGAACTTTCCTAGGTAAAGGAGAGTAACAAGAGGAGGTTAATAGGAAAGTGATAAGATCAATGCAATTACTTTTCTTCAGCTGACCAATGAATCAATTTAAGATATATTTCATTTTAGGTCAGAATAGCCAAAGCTTCTTTCTTCACTCCTCTTACTATAAATCCTAAAGACTGGAAGCATAGAATCAGAATTGGAAGAGGGTGCATGGGCCCTCTAGTCCAACCTCCTGTGAAGGAATCCAAATTAAAGCATCCTAGTCAGATGGTTTCCAGTCCTAATTTGAATATATACAGTAAAGAGCAGTCCACCTTCTTTAGATAGCATGTTTCATTGTTGAACTGTTCTTATTGATAGATAAGGTATCTGTCTTCCTATAACTTAAACTCATTATTCGGTGTCTTGGATTCTGGAATGAGAAAATTTCATCTATATGGACATTTTTATATCCAATAAAAAAGAGCTGATTCGCAGAAAAGTGTGAAGTTTCCTTTGCAAAGTTTTATTCTTGCAAAAACTTTTGATGGTAGATTATTTAAGCATGAAAGCATGTTTAAATAATTATCTAAATTATAAAGAATGACACCCATGCTGGCTGGGAGAATTTATACATCTTAAGGCTGCTGAAGATGAGAAACACTAATACAATATAATGAAATAATGAAACAACAGTAAAAAAGAAAATACCAAAGCAAGAATGTTGGACTCCATTTTAAAATTTTGAAACATCTGTGTGAACAGTAAGTTTATATACGAAAGAGAAATGATCCCAGCATTTGCATAAGCTGAAAATCACGGAGGCAGTAGTTCAAAGAGAGGGTACCACCACTCAAAAGGCCTTCTCTCATTCTACAAATTTCCCTTTAGAAAAAAAACAAACCCTACCAGAGTTCTGGGTTTTGATGCAATACTGCAAAATAAAACAGCTGCCTTTTGGATATTCAAGCAAAGGCAAAAACACATGGTCTTTTTCACCCTTGTGTCCTCCCTAAAATAGGTGTGTTAATATCAAAAATTGCTCAGCTGGCATAGCCTTCGTTGAAAATTCTGAGTTGGAGTTCACACATTTGGAGGATGCCCTATTTGGAGGAAGCTCATTGAAAATAAAGAAAAGCTAATGAGCAAACTTATTGGCGAAGTTGGAAGGGATAGCCATAAGAACTTTTGTAATAGCTCTAGGGAAGCACGGTTAAAACTGGAAATATATGACCTATTGCCAACAGGGAGATTGCCACAGCTAAAGGAACCACACACAAGGGACAAAAGTACAGTAAATCTTTCCAGCTTACTTCAAAGTGCTTCCTATGCACATCCTCAGATGGAAAGCTGATTAAGAAGAGGTGATGTGCTTTCTTAGCCAATAAATTGCAGGAGTTAATGCCAATTGCCATGTTTCTGTCTTAAGAACAAAAGTAGGATCCAGCATTTACCAGCTTCCATGCTGGGCACAAAGGGACTGCACATTCCCCTACCAGTCTGGTGGGAGCTGGCCTAGAGCCTTTTGCTATCCTTTTAATTGTATCTGATGTAGATGCAAGGGTTGAGGAAGGGGGATGGGGAAGGGAGAGTATTAAAACAAAGAAGCTTTTTTTTTTTGAAAAAAAAAAGAGGACCAGAAAAACAACTCCTGCGCTCCATTGTAGATGCCAAAACGATCACACAAAGACACATTTCATTACTGAAATTTCATCACACAAACGTGATTAAACGCCAGAGGGAGTGGGGAGGCCAAGGAGATTTGTAAGTTATAACTCTGCAAATTAACCTATTATTGGCATAGCTACTGTGAGTAAATGTGACACATTCCTTGTGGTTTCAGTGCCTTTGTCTGTTGACAGTTGTTGCATTCTGTTAACTTCCATTTCACCTTATTTCTGAAACTACTCCCTTAAAAAACTCACTATTTCCAAATATAAATTTCATTTGCATATACCTGTGTTTGTGTATAAATAAAATGGGGGGGAGGGAATAGGTAACTTGAAGTCCTAGGACTGTCTGCAGCCTTTGCCCTAATTTCACAAGCTCCATGGAAAAACAGCTCAGATCCTAGGCAAGTCTGATGTACCCCTACAGTAGCATCTCCTGGGCATAAAGTAGAATTATAAAATAATTTTGCCACAGTAGGAGCAAATCTGGATATTCCAGCAGGAATCTTTCTTCAGAGTCTGATTAGCTTTAGTTTCTCTCCCAAAACCCCACATCTGAAACAAAGATACTGGATCGAATGCTGCATACAAAAAACAATAGTTATCTTTTTATGAAGAACTTGCATTAAAAGAAATTACACTTTAAAAAAGTATGCATTAAGTTTGCATCAAGAGCCCAAAGAAAGGCAATCTACATCTTAAGCAAACCTTTTTGGACGTGCATGCGTGTAACATAGCAGTGGTCCCCGACTTTCAGCTCTGCTGACTGGCGGCGTCAGCGGGGGGGGCGGGGGGGGATGGTTTTGCGTGTGTGCCCACTGCTTACACAAAATGGAGCTCTGTCTGCTCACCCACAGCTTGCACAGCTCAGTTCCCAATGGACCATGGACTTGTACTTGGACCAGGGGTTGAGACCTGACTTATAGCAAAGATGTTTACAAAGCCTTTGTAGATTATATTAAAATATCCTTACTGATTTTTTTTAGAAACAATGCTGACATTTGTTCTATAAAGCTCCAAACAAAAAAAGTTTGTTGCAGAAAGCAAAGATTTCTTTGGAAGCATAAAGCATAAAAAAATTTCATTGCAAAAGTATTAAAATATTCTCTTTTACCATTTGAGTGACACAGTGGACTTGGAGGTTTATTTTGCAATACAGTTTGCTTATTTACACAAGTTTAACAGTTCTTTTTCTGATGTTTTAGGGATCGTGTAATTCTCCACAATATGAACTTGCACTTGCAGTAAGGCTATACCAGATAGGGTGGGAAAGAAACGTATTGAGACATAGGTACCATAAAGCATAGATTACAGATGTCAAGCTGACTCTCACTAGATAGCTCATCAAGGCAACTATGCTTTTTTGCTGTAGAACAGCCCACTGTAAGGGAATCCTGTTGATTGATAAGAAGTCAAGGCAGGAAAAGGAACAATGGAAGATTTGATGAGAGTTGCTCTGTGATACTCCTGAGAAGCCCAGAGAGCCAGCCTTGATCAGAGGGGAAATTGGGGGTTTCCAAGGCAACTTGTTCCTGGGCACAAAGGCATGTCTGTTTGGTAGCAAGCAACAGAAATGCCTCTTCTACTACAGGCCCCTGGAAAAAAGCGTAGGTCGAAGGCAAAGGGGTCTTTCAGTTGTCTTAAGGGGCATCTGGAAGTTTGGCAGCTGCAGGATCACTTTAAAATCACTTGCGCATAACATGATGATTAGATACAACACGGAGGAAGCTTCTCCTTAGCCACCTTTCTAGTTTGCATTTATAGCATTTCAAAGGCAGCAAGTACCTTGCTTGGCTCGGCAAAAACAGCAACAGAATTAAACCTACTGGGTCTTCAAGACAATGGAAGACTGAGCTGTAAAAGCACTAAAAAGAGAGAAAGAAAGAGAGCAAGACAGGCAGACTGCTAGTTTTCTTTAGCATTATTTTATGTAAAAAAGAAACATCCAAGACATTTATAGGGGATTTTGGTATTTATTTACAATATATATATTTCCATAAAAGTCGGAGTTGGAGCACGGAATATATTTAATCTGTGATAATTAGTTCATCTACACCCCAGTCTTCATAACTTCCATCCGGCAGATACCTGCGGATAATTATAGGAATCTTCCGAGCTCTGGAGGAGGGAAAGAGACATTCATAGTCAAGGACACTAAATCGTTGGTATTCAGCGAGACTCCAGTAGTGTAATAAAACATTTGAAAGCCTCCAAACCCAAATCTAAAAATTCACCCACAGAAAATCATTAACTGTTCCTTCCCACATCTTAAAAATAAGCAGGAAATAATCTGAATGTAGGACTTCTGAATCTTAATTTTCCAAAGAACTTTCCTAAGAGACAGGGAGACAACTATACTACAGAAAGACCATACTGGGATCACATAAATGACCTTTTCTAATATGCACTCTTTAATTATGTATAAAGTGTTCATATAGTGTAATGCCATAAACCAAAGAAACGCTCTGAGTTTTAAACTATTAAAAACTTTTGGCAAAAGGAACAACTTGGTACCTAAAGGAAAGAAATTTAAATCCAGTTTAATCTAAATAAGACTTTTTTTTAGGTCAACAATGTAATTAGCCAGCCTGGAATTTGTCCAGGACATCAGGTTTATAATCTTGCAATATGTGAAAAGTAAAAACACAAAAATATTTTTTTTAAAGTTACAGGAGTTCAATAGAATAGGTCCTGAAGCCATAATCAGAATAGAATTTTTCAGGGAAATTCTCACATAATGATTTTGTACTGAGGTACTAGTTACAGCTTCGCATAGTTCAAGTAAACATTAAAACAAGGTTAGTTAAATTAATGTTTGGGTTTACAAACTCCTTTCCATTAAATAATATACAAATCTTGCATTATGTGCACAATGTGAGCCAAATATGAAGAAAGAAAAAAGCAGCCTTTTGTATTTCTTTCTATAATGGGAACTCATGAATCTCAAGTGCATTATAACAGGAGTACAGTTTACTGTCACTTTTTCAGTTTCTACATAATATAAAATCTGACATTATAGCTCTCTAACCAATGACGCTTATAAAAAAAAAGAGAAACCAAATTATTATCTATTTAAGCCCTGAATTTCAAAATAACAGTCTGAAATATTTCAGTGGGAAATCATCTACCCTGACTATACTATGGAAAAACACAAAGATGGCAGGGACTAAATCAAACTATTTTAACGCTTTTAATTAATGCACCTGGGAAAATTATAGTTCTGAAAATGTGACAAAAATAGATTATAAAAATACTATTTTATTGCTATTCAAAACAATAATATTACCTCTACTAAACTAAAGGCATCTACAAAATGGAACATTCTATGTAAGTCTGTCTCACGTTGGACAACAGAAATTGGTTATTTTCAATGTGCATAAAATTAACTAGCTCTCTCCTCCCCCCAATAATTGCCTATTTATCACAAGTTGTAGGACAAACATCTGTAGCAATAAATATTTACTATTTATTGAGCTTCCTCTCTTCATCAATGTCCTAAAAATCATGGTTTTAAATTGTATGTGGAACCAATACATGTAGGCAAGATTTCAGACTGCAGAAAATTCTCTTGATCTTAAGGACAACTAGAAGAACAGGAAGAGTGAAACTAGCATGTCCACCATACAACCCCTCCTGCCTTAAAGCAGAATGTTCAAATTAATTAGAGAGGGAACAGTTTATGCACACCTGCACATGGATAAAACTTCTCAACTTACTTCAGTTCTTTCATTGCAATCAGCAAGGGATCTCGTTCTCCTTCAAGCTCTACCATTACTGGGGCACACATCCTGAGGGGAAAAAAGGTTTAAGAATTTTTACTGCAACTGGAGTAAACAGTGGATATTAAAAGTTATCAAGTTAGATGAGAATAAGATATACCATTTGGTTTCCTGTCAAACTTGTAATTTGCATGGAGTTTTTACTCTTGAGAACCTATGCTATAATCTTTGCTTTCTGACATTTTAAAGATTTTCATTTTAGAGCTGGGGGTGTGTACCTTTGAGTCAGTCTTGACTTCTAGCAACTGCCTGGAAAGTCCCTGCAGTTTTCTTGGCAAGAGTTTTCAGTAGATGTTTGCCACTGCCTGCTTCCAAGACTGAGAGAAAGTGGGCCAATTTCTAGCCTGGTACCTTAACCACAAACTGGCTCTTTGTTTTATTTATTGTATATACTTCAATAATAAAATGTTCAAATGAATTATACTTTTAAATTGCATACAGAAGTGGAGGGAGATGGAGTTGCTATTTTGGGCGTAAAACAAAACAGAATACAAAAATAAAAAAGAGACTAAATTCTCACACAAGGACATTATTGTTATTCACTATTAACAAACCAATTTCCATTGGCTTATCAAAGAAATCAATGTGATTTCTACTGAAGTAAATAATAACCAGCTGCTAGTCCTCACTTACTGACTACAATTGGGACCAGTAACTCCATCATTAAGTGACATAGTTGTAAAGTGAAACTTCATGTGACCATACAGAGTTACAACATCAGTTCTGGACATGGTCATTAAACAAATCAGCCATGGCCATTAGGAAATGTTACATGACTGCAACATGCAACTTACTTTTTTGGGAAGTCAGTTATGAAGATAGCAAATGGCGATCATGTGGCCAGAAGATGATGACCATTATAAATGCAAACTAGTTGCCAAGCATCCAAACTGCAATCACAAGACTGCAGGGACGCTGTGACTTTGAGAACTGGTCATAAATCTACTTTTTCAGGGTCATAATTTTGAATGGTCACTGATTGTGCAGTTGATAAACAACGACAACCTGTAAAGTTTTGGCTTGTTAAACCTCTGATAAAATGCTTCGAATAAGCTGAAGAGCACCTAATTCTTTCCTGGAGAAATATTGGGAACATATTGGATAATGAAACATCTATCTGTCTTCAGTGGCTAATTCTTCTAAATATTTAGTTTTCCACAAAGAAAAGTAAAATTTTCCTGTCTAGCACCTTCAGAATGGGGGAAAGATTTAATCTGAAAAAGACACTATATAACTTCAGAAAAAGCAATCTTATTTATGTACCTCTTTTTTCAGTTGCTTATCTTAAAGTTGTCCCTTCTCTACCACTCTTAATGCCCAATTCTTGAATGGGGGATAGAATATTTTTCTAGCAGCCTTCTCCTCCCATTATTTATATATTTCTCTGTATGAACTCCGAAAGCCATGTACATAATATTTAGAATAAATGTCCTATTTTAATGATATCTCACTAATAATTTAAATACTGTATTTTTAGGACCATAAGACGCATCGGACCATAAGACGCACATAGGTTCAGAGGAGGAAAACAAGAAAAAAATAGTTTCTTGCCTCCGCATGTCCCGTTTTTGCCCTCCCTAGTGTCCAGAAGCACTCTGCAGGCTAAAAAACGTCGCCATTTTTAGTCTCCCAAATCCATGGCTCCCGTTTTTGCTCTCCCTGGCACCGGAGTGTTTCTGGAGGCCAAAAACAGGCCTGTTTTCGCTCTATAAGATGTACAGACATTTCCACCCACTTTTTTTTTTGGGGGGGGGGAAGTGCGCCTTATAGTTTGAACAATACGGTACATGCTCTGCCAAAGAGCTATAACTGTGGCAAAGTAGAATTATGCATTGTAGACAAACAGCTGAAAGCTGGAAAAGCCTTCAGACAATCATTGGTATAAAAAGACAAATAACTAAATAAATGTGTCTCTATATTTACGCTATCTGTAGGGCACGGGTACCAAGAACTCTGGCCCGTTCATATTTGGTCATGTAAGGAGTCGTGATCCGCTTCTGATTTGCTTGTTGTCGCTCTCCAGATGGCAAGATTTCCACATTTTCCTGACCCTCCTATGGAATAATACAAAGCAAATGTAAACACATATAGCTGCAGGCCCTGTCATCTGAGCAGTCATGCAATTAAAATGGAGAATATGAATGGAAAATATTAAATAAGATTCTACAACAAGAATGCTATTAGGTAAAAGTACCTAATACATGATGGTAAGTTTTATCTTTGAAAATAGGCAGTAACTTATGAATTCATATATTTTAACTCATTTTCTAAAGTTCACATTTTATACCACTTAAGCATTGGGACTTTACAGATCTAGGTTACCAGTACAAATTATATCCTATTCATTGCCCTTAGCTTCTAGTCAAAGAAGCAAAATATATGCCTTGGGTAAAACAATGTAGAACAGGCTTTGAGGGGCATAAGAGAGCACTATGCAAAAACTTTCAAGATTCTATTGTTCTGCCTTATTATGATAAAGAGTATTCCTGGAATCCAGTTTCTTGACTTGGCTTACCTCAAAGGACTGATATAATTCTTGAAAATTTGTCCAAGTTTTTCTCTATCCCATCTTATACTAAACAAAATCATGGCAAGTTTATTTTGAGTTTGTTTCTCATGCTTCCCTCTAAGGACTGTGTAACCTTTTCGCAAAGTCCCTCTTTAATAGTTTGCTCCTTCTTTCTCCTCTTGTGGCCCTTTCATAAGTTCCCTAAAATCTACTCTATATTCCTTTATACCCTAATAATACATACTTAAATACAGCCTTCCAAAAGTATTCATTTTGCCGGCTAAGAATGACCAAAGTTGAAGCTATTTCATTCATAAAATATATCTTCCTTTTTCAGATCACTCACCAGATTGAAGGCTGTTTTAGCATATCACAAGCTAAAGTCACTTACCTCCTCAACATTTTCTAGATCATCAAGTCCTTCATCTTCTTCCACATCATCAAAATCATCTCCATCAAAACTAATAGGAGAAATGTATTAATATTTTAAGGGCAATTCTCTAGCAAAGCCCAAAAATACATTTCTACAAGCTAAACTGATGGCAACACCTAAATTAGCTATCTTGACAAAAACAACGTAGGACTGGACTTGATTCATATGTGGAAAGAAGATCACTAGGAAATCCCAGGTTTATAGATCAGGTTGTGAATGGATCAGAGAAGTCAGAAAGGGAACATGCTTGTCTTTAAGCTGGAGAAAATTACTTGCTCTTCTTCCAAATTCTGTGTCACAAGTCAGAAAAAGAAACATTCTTGATCTTTTAAAAGGCATTAAATCAACAGGCATGAATTTGGAAACTAGAGCAGTTCTGTTCCCTAAGTAATTCTGTTCCCTGAATGTACTCTGTGATGGTGATAAGCAAAATTGGTTTTAAAGTCCTTTTGATTGGTTTTAAACGGGGTTTTAAAAGGAGTTTTAAATGGTTTTTATCTATGTTTGTAATTGCAGTTGTGAACCGCCCCGAGTCCTCGGAATGGGGCGGTATATAAATTCAAATAAACAAAAAACAAACAAACAAACAAACAAACAGCTAGCTATTAAGCTTTCCAAATTTACAACTTCAGAGATTACTACAATCTACTGATTCCTTCTTAACTTCTAAGAAATTTAGGGTCAAATCATACATTGAGTTAGGGAACCCACTGGCATGACTGTTGCTATTTAACCTACTGTACATGATGTAGAAAATGCATTCTATTCTCAAATCTGTCCATCAGGTCAGGATAAACTGTTTGAGCAAAAGTATAAACTTAATTAAAAAGTATAAACTTAATTAAAAGTATAAACTTAATTAAAATACACATATTAATATATTTTTAAAAGTCTGATTTGGCTAGTTGTATTCCAATTCCTCTTTGACAGGCAATTAACACTAAAGAAAAACGAGCAAAATTATAAGACAAAGGATTCTTGACTTTAACTGTATTCCAACTGCCACATCTGAAGGGCACATACTAAAAGCGTGGGTCATTTAGCTTCTCAGAATAAAGAATGCTAGACTAGACAGAGCCTTTAGTCAGATCCAAATGTATATGTGGGTGGGAGATACTGTAATTACTCTCTTTTTTTCAGTGAGGAGCAGAGAAAGAATATGCCATGCCAGTTAGAAATATTTTTTGGAAAAGTCAGCGTGGTACAATTATTTGAGTAAGCCTAGGACTTGGATTCAAATTTCTCCTTAACCATAAGACCCAGCTCATTAATACGTAGCTACTCCACAGAGTCCCTGCATGGGTTAACTATTACATTGGGAGTGGTTCAACAGTAAAAGTGGGATACACATTTTAATAATAACGTTATAAATATTAACATCAACAGTGTTAATATTAAATTATAGCAATATATGAGGGGGGGGGACCAATAGCTGAAAATCCACATTCTTCTTTAAGTCACGAATTGAAGTTGAATCCAGGGCAGCGTCTCACCGCTCGGTTTAAAGCAGTTCCAGGAGGCTGTGTTCCCCAACTGCAGGCGGACTGGCTAAGCAAGCCTTCCTTCCACCCTGGACCGGCTCTGGAAATGAGAAGTAGCCCCAAACACCCAGGAGACGCCAAATTGGGGCAAGGTTAGAAGATTCATTTCTTATTCACGCGCTTACTTATCCTCGTTGTCCGACATGTGGAGGCCTTCCCTCGTTCAGTAACACACGCTCACGGTATCAATTCCCACCACAAACCGAGCGTCCTGACGGGAGACGCGAAGAGCCCCGAGAAGATCTCCCCCGGCAAGGAAGCAACAGAAAAACGCAAACAAACTCACGCGCTTCCCGTCGAAGAGCACGAAGAGCGCGAACACTTCCGGGGTCAGATTTGACGTTGGCGGAAGCGAGCGCCGGAGGCGGTTGTCATGGTGACGGGAGCCGCCAATTTGGGTAAGAGAGTGGGGGGAGTAAGATTTTTGCTTTTTAGATTAGATTAACAGAGTTGGAAGGGATCTTGTAGGTCATCTAGTCCAACCCCCCGCCCAAGCAGGAAACCCTACACCATTTCTGACAGATGGCAGTCCAATCT
>JANHFL010002901.1:74924-97409 GCA_032468155.1 Oxyrhabdium leporinum | reverse complement strand
GAGAGAGACTTCTCCCTGGAACTGAAGTATATCTTTTCCCTGAAAAATTGAGTCAGTCACAGTTGATTTAGAAACCCACCTTTACACACTTGGACTCATCAAGAGCCTTTCAACATTAAGGACTTTAGCAGAATTTTAGAAGACATGGCAATGCTGATTTGTACATCAGATGGCTGCTTTGCTTTTAGTGTAATGAGTCAATGAATACCAAAATATGTTACAATGGGCAGGAGATGAAATCATGATGAATGCATTTCTTGAAAAGTAAGGAGTGTGTTTTTAGAGTACAAACCTGAAATGAAGAGTGACTAATGCAGAAAAGAAGGAAGAGTTCCTGACTGCTTCAGAGAAGGATCAAGGTCTTCACTAATAAAGCAATAATAGTCCTAATTTTAAATGTTTTGTGTGTGCATCTGTGTGTGCTTACACACATGCACGTTAGCTTGTAGCACATTTTCTGCTCGTTCTTTATGAAGCAGAAATGATGGGTAAAGAAAGCAGACCTCTTAAATGTTTTTTTGAAAGTACAGGGAAGCAATCCATATCAACGCATAGTAAAAGACTGAAATGAGCTTTGTCACTACTCCCATCTGCAGACCCAGTTACTTCTGTTTATCATAACTCTCTGACTATTTGCAGTTATGGCAAAGCAGTTAAATGATAACTAGCTGCAATGCAGAAACCAACCGAGGCACTGCAGCTTCAGTCTGCCAGCCAAAAGTGCTGTGTAAATGTTTTCCAATAGGTAGATAGGAATTTCATGTTCTGGTGGGATCCTGTTTGCTCAAATGTATGGGAATGTAAGTTATATAACTAATATAACTTTCTCATTTGTATGTGTTGCCAGCATTGTTACAGATTGTCATGATGTGAGCTGAATGTTTGACATTGAATTCGTGTTTAATTGTACTTGAAGAGTCAAGAGACCAAAAAGAAAACTTATATGCATAGAAAGTGTTTGCACAGTCTGTGATTTGGACAAATGTAGCCTTAAAAAGATAGAAAGATAGTTATGAACAAGGATCTGGGAGCTTGTGTAGGATTGGAAGTGACCAAAACTCTGAAGGTTTTCACAAGAAAAGAGGGATCGCAACTCCTCCCTGACCACAATTTTGTCCCTGCATCAGGTTTATACTGCGATTTTCATTTTGACTGGACAGTATATAATTTTATGTAATATGTTACTTATAGAGCCCTAAAAGTGACCTACAGACAGTATGACAGCTTTGAAATGTGCATCACCATAGAGTCCAATCCTATGTATGTTTTATCAAATTTAAGTTTCATTCCCCAACAGTGTTGGGGTGATGGGTTTCCAACATTCATGTTTGAGAAAACATTGTCTTACCATTTTGGGCAGGTTATATTTAAGAACACAAAATTAAATTACTTTCTGCTAAAGTTCTAGGTTGGATTACATTGAAAAAAGAGCAATCCCGAATTAAAGAATAATAACATCTGATGACATTAATATAAAATTATATTCCTAACAATGAGAAGGTGAGGATAAGCCTAGATCTGGCCATAGATGCATTGTAATCTGATGCAATTTACAGAATGAAGTAATATTCTGTTAGGATGTTATTAACTGAGCAAAACTGTGTGTAAACCTACTCAGTAGCATTCCAAGATTTGATCACCCAACAACTATCTTAGTATCAGTCATATCACATAAGAAATTAGAGAAGCACTTTGCTGATACCAGGGGCCAATTCATCTTCAGGGTTATAATTATAGATACCAATTCATACCTTAATCATACCAAATTTCTTCAGAGAATGCATGTAGAGTTCACAGCTGATCTTAAATCATATGGAAAATTATAAAAGAGGGAGGTGTCCTCTGAATAATCATTAGCATGAAAGTGCTAACAACACATTGAATCCTGGCTTCCAATTTATATGGAACTGACACATGTACAGTAGCATTTCTCATTGTAGACAACTCTTCTGTAATATAAGGACCAGATCTTCAGCATAACTTGGAGAAGGGAGAGAATACTTGCCACACTTTAGGCATTGAGCTCTACATGTGACCAAGCAACTGATCCCTCCTGATGACCATCTAGTATTCTGGGCCATCGTTTCTCTGTGATTTCTGGACAGGACATTCTAATCTCATCACACACACAAAAAAAAGACTTCTTCATCTATGTCACATATACTACTCCCTTCAACATGATTCAACATTCTGGCCAGTGTCATACTAACACATATTTCAAGAAGCATTTTTCTTACGTTAGTAGACTGGAATCAAATTAAGAAAATTGTGTGATTCTGGACTAATCTCCTTTGTGTTTGCATGTGTGTCTGTGTTTTCAGACACTTTATCACTTATTTTAAACTTTTAGAAGTAAGGGGTTGTTTCCACCAGGAAGTTGCAACGTGATTCTGTTTATGATCCAAAGATGCTTAGCCAGGGGTCTAGATTTAAAGCGAAATTTCCCTTACTTACAAATAGATATATACAAGATTGCCTTCTTAGTTTAGTGTGTGCCTATGTGGCAGATGTCTTGAATTACAAATGCAGGAAATGAATAAAACTAATTGAAAAAATCAATAATTTCAGTTGTGAACTGTAGAATGTATGCTGGCCTTTGTTGCAGGTAATATTTATTTTTATTTTTTAAAGGTGCTACTGCTTATTTATGACAATAGAAGTCCCAAGTAGTTTGCATTATATTGTATATCATTTGAACACATGACAGCAGAGACATCTTCATTTCATCAACTACATCCTACTTTTCCTTCAAAAACTGGATTTTTTTTGCTTATGTTTTATTTCACTACACAAGCAAAGAAAAAAAATCTGGCTTAGCCTAGGAAAGGCTGGTTACTATGGCAACTGAAGACAAAGTTATCTTTACAGAATATTTTGTCTCTTGCTTTTAATTATTTACTAATGGTTTTGAAGAAAAAAGAGGAAATATCTATTCTTCCCAGAAAGAAGTTATTAAAATGGAACAAAATTGGCTCTCTATGCATATTACTTAGAACAAGGCTTCCATGCCATATTTGAGAATTGGGTGTGGGGAAAAAACTCTGTTTATACCTGGCTGGTTTTATTTTCTTCAGTGGCTCTTTAGTCCAGTCCCTTTAATGGGAAGTCCCAGAAAGTCTCTGCAGCCCCTCTCTGTTTCTGTGTTCATTTTAGAATCTTCAATCCCAGAAACCTCATAAGGAAGAAGTCTCATTGCAATTCTTCCTCAGTAAATGAAATTTAAAAAAAAACACAAGAGACAATTGCACTTTGTGTAGAAAGTTTTGAAGATTAAAGTATTGCCTTTTGACAAAAAATATTGTAATCTGGTGTCTTTTTTTCCCCCTGCTCTTCAGTGGACGGCGATTTGCTTCAGTTCCACTGGAATGGGGCACAATGGATATCTGGGAATTAATGGCTCTCCTACTCAAACTGCAGAAGGGAAGGGATGAGGTTTTTCCATCATATTAACAATTGAAATAAGTTGTCTGAAGGTGGCTTCTTTGGGGTTAGAGAAAGTTAGATAGCAGAGTCTACCAGTGTTTGATGGGGATTGAACAGCTGAACCAGAAGCAAAATTTTAAAAGCTCAGCTACCATTTTTTCCCTGGCCATTTATAAGCCCTATAAGTTACAAAGAAAGCTATCAAGCAATTACCATGGATAGTTTTAACTTGAATAAAGCAGATGCAAGCATGCCAAACTCCAGCTCATAAATTAAGCAAAATCCATATGTGTGTGGAGTAAATATAGGAAGTAGGGAGGACTCTTCTCAGTGACCGCAAAAATTTTTTAAAGGTTGTTCCCCTAATGTTTTTAGTGGAATGATTCTTTAGCTCCTATTTAGCTCAGTGAATAGTGAATATTTTCTGCATTAAAGTAAGAAACATTTAATATCTTTCAACATTTCATCTTTTTAGATCTTTGGACTTTTCAACACTGGGTCACACATTTGATTTAGAACTGAATATTTTTGCTTTCAATCTATAAAAGGTTTTATAAAACATTAGATAAAATATGGGGAACAGCAATCTGCTTGCCTGGCTAAGCAACGTATGGGAAGATTTAGTGCTCCTAGTCAACATCTATTCACAATCATGTGTAGTTTGGACCTGAACAATTGCTTAGGTTTACAAGCTGTTTTAAATCACACATAAAGCTTAAAGCCTTTATTCTTCCTAAAAACGTTGAATCTGACAATCTGAATGAATGTACATTGTGTATCAGGGTGTGTCAAACTGGCAGCCCACAGGCCAGATGCATCACACACATGTCACGCCCACCCCATCTCCGTGAATGGGAAAAACATGGTGAAACGTCGTGTGATGGCAATGTGACACCACGAGTTTGACACCCGTGGTGTAGATGATTGCTGATGAGGAAAATGCAGCATGGAGTTTAGTGATGAATTTCTTAAGGCCTGCTGAATTAATAAGGAGCAGTACTTCCAGAATTAAATCCATCTAAATCAAAAAGAGTGCATTAATCAGAGAATAGTCAAATCTTTACTCCAGAAAAAGAATGCGCTTGCCCATTATTAAGGAATAGAAGGCTTTAATTTCTTACGATGCATTTATCTTTCTCCTATTTTACTTTGACTAACCATCTCCTTGAGTAGTAACATAGATCTCTGTTATGAGTTGTCATGGCTTAAAGATGGAAGCAGCAGTGGAAATATCAATCCATTTAATTTCTTAATTTTTCATTTTTTCCAATCTTAAATGTTTTCTGAATGGTTAAATTTTTTTACATGTTTACAGTGAAAAATACCCATATGGTTGCACAGGTTTTATTTACAATATATGCAAGCATTTCTAAATGTCATGTATTTCTGAACATTATTTACACTAATAATTTTCTTTGTATATTCACCCCAATATACATATTTTAACAATTTTTTTAACTGAAGAATTACATCAGAAATTTAAAGAACTGAATTGTTAAGGATAATTGATTTGGGGGCTGCATATTAACCTGAAAGTGCAACCATAGTAATTACTCCCCATTTATTTAGAGAGAGCATATTCAGATTGCTTTTGCAAGAACCTACAGCTTTACTACCTATTACTTGCTTTTCTTTTTTCTTCCAAGAGAATTGTCAGACTAAACCTACTTTTTTCTATTGGAAAACTATTTTTTTTTAAATCTCCCAGATGCTATTGGACAAAAACCATTGTTTTCAACTCTAGTTATTTTGAGAATATCTTGTATATTAAAGCCAAATTCAGCATCTTCACCCTTTTCTATCGGGCCCATAGCATTCTAGCACATTGTTTAATGTTGCACTTGTTAAGTTTCCCAATTTTAACTCTAGCAGAAATAAACTGAGTAGCAAATGTTGTGTGAGATTTTGCTCTCTTTATATGGTGTCTCCCCATTTGCAACTGACAACAATACAAACATACACTAGAAACATTTTTCCCCTACCATATTATGTGATGTTCCCATGATCTCATCTCCAGTCCATGAGTGAAACAGGCCTTGGTTATCCCTAGCTGTGGAATTGTTGTTGTTTTTTGTCAAGTTTTTTATTTTATATTACATATACATATCAATGTATGAACAGTGTGGCACCTGGGTGCCATACATTTTGGTACAAATAAAAATAATATTATTACTCATGATTATTGCATTCAGCTTATATATTTCTAATAATAATACACATTTACAGATTTACAGATTAACAGAGTTGGAAGGGACCTTGCAGGTCATCTAGCCCAACCCCCTGCCCAAGCAGGAGACCCTACACCATTTCTGACAAATGGCAGTCTAATCTCTTGAAAGTCTCAAGTGATGAAGCTCCCACAATGTCCGAAGGCAAGCTGTTGGTTGATTGTTCTCACTGTCAGAAAATTTCTCCTTATTTCCAGGTTAAATCTTTCCTTGTTCAATTTCCATCCATTATTCCTTGTCTGGCCTTCAGGTGCTTTAGAAAACAGCTTGACGCCTTCCTCTCTGTGGCAGCCCCTCAAATATTGGAACACTGCTATCCTGTCTGCCCTGGTCCTTCTCTTCACTAGACTAGCCAAGCCCAGTTCCTGCAACCGTTCTTCATATGTTTTAGTCTCCAGTTCCCTAATCATCCTGGTTGCTCTTCTCTGCACTTTTTCTAGAGCCTCCACATCTTTTTTATAGTGTGGTGACCAAAACTGGATGCAGTACTCCAGGTATGATCTTACTAAGGCTTTAACAGAGTGGAATTAGTGAAAATAATTTTGCAAACCTCGCTTGCTTCCCACCCCGTATCCCTCCAGAAAAGGGAGCTGTGATCGGACGGGAAAATCGGCCACCGTGGGAATAGCTGAGATGGGGGTCTGCAAGCCGAGAAAGGCACGATTTCACGCGTCCGTTTTAGATGCTGGGTTTGCACCTCTGCTACCTTAAAATTGCACCGCGATGTCACGGTTATGATTAGGCTGCGATAAGACGCCGGGTGCAATTGTGATCACGATGTAGCACAAATGTCTCCAGTTCTTGCCTTAAAAAGTCCAGTTTGGGTTTTCTGCATGGAACCCATACATATTTTACAAAGGAATATACGGTTGGCCTACAGGTAATCCACAACTTACGTCCACAAATGAGCCCAAACTTTCTGTTGCTAAGCAAGGCGGTTGTTAAGTGAGTTTCGCCTCATTTTACGACCTTTTTTGCCCCGATTGTTAAGTGAATCACTGCAGTTGTTAGTAACATGGTTGCTAAGTGAATCTGGCTTCTCCATTGAGTTTATGTCGCAAAAGGTGATCATCTGACTCTAGGACACTGTAACCGTCATAAATATGAGTTACGGTACTTGCCAAGCATCCAAATTTTGATCATGTGCCAATGGGGATGCTGCAACAGTGATAAATGTGGGAAATAGTCCTAAACTCAGTGCCGTTGAATTGACACGGGCAGCCTAGAAATTTAATAAATAAAATAAAATATGGCAAATGAATATTGGTGAAAGAATTACTAGAAAAAATACAGAATATGTGTGACATGTGAACTCAATAACTGTAGATCTCTATCAGTTTCTTTCAGAGTACTATATTACAATGGCTTCTCAAGAGAGGATCAGGCCTGTGATAAAAGGAAGTGGATTTTGGCATGTTCCCACTGTGAAGGAATATAGCCAGGAAACGCAAGAATTGTTAAAAGGTAATTAGCAAGCAGAATAGAAAAGTATCCCAGGAAGTAATGCTCCCCACTCCTGGTTATTATCTTGTTGCAGTTTAAATTACTACTACTTAAATTACTTTTTCTGCAAGTTGAGGATGTAAGTTAAGGATCCCTAGTCTTTGATAATTTCAGTGACTAGTTAGTAACTGTAGGAAAATGCCTGTGTTGAATTTGTTCCTTAATATGAGGTATAAATTCTTGTATACTTTTTTTCACAGCAGCTAATAACAAGATCTGGTCATGCCAATAAAGTTGTAAGCTGAAAACCGGTTACAGAAAAAAATAGAGCCTTTTGAATACTACTTGTTTAAAGTAAAAAATCCAGAAAAAAAACCACTTTGGATTTCTGTATTCCAGAATAACCACAATAATAAAAATAATTTGGGGGAGAAAACCCATTGTTGCAATTAGTTAGATATTCTGAAAAAGGTTTTAAATATAAATTATACTATAATATTCTACAACTGGATACCCTTCAATTATATTTATATCAAAAAGAGCAGGAAGATATTGGAAAAGACTGTTACTGATAAGATTGGACTGTAGCCTTTTAGCATTTGGGTTATCTGTGCTGAAGATTTGGCATTCCTTTTTGTACGTAGGTACCGTTTGGATTAAATCTATTTCTGCAAAGGGTGTGATGTTGTTGCTGATCTGTATAGATATTTTTTCTCTTTCAGTGATGATGCAAGAATCTAAACTTACTTGTTTCCAGCAACGCCATCTTGTAAATTGCATGAAACGTAAGTATGCCTAAAATTTGGTTTTCTAAATTTAATTTAGACATGCGACTTTCTCCAGCTAAAGAGACAAACCATCCCCTTGCAAAGGAAATTTATATAAACTCAGGAAGTGAATAAAACATTAGTGGAAAACTGTAAATCACAGATGATGAATACTTCTTAATAAACTCTAGTTTATCCAACTCAAGTCTAGGACGATAAATCTTCTGTAAAAGTTTGGGATTTTCAGCATGTACTATAAAGATAGGTTGAGAGACTATTTTGACTTTAAACAATTCTGAATTCATATTAAAACATGAATAATTCCTATTACACATTTTCTTGTATGCATTTACAAGCAAGTCAATTTACAGAATCCCTCCTAAAATATTAAATTGGAACACATATTTATACCTAGCAATTTAACCCTGTGGTCAAATCTAGACACTGCCAAGAATACTACATGGAGGTTTCTAAGAAGTTGCCAGAGACTGAGCTTGGGTGAAAGGAGACTCTTGCCATGTATACTTAAAATGGTACATGCATGCCATCCCTTTACATTTAATTCCTTTCTGACTAATCTCTGCCCTTCTGTCTTAGGCGGTGATGCTTTCCCCGTACATTGTTATCCAACATCCAGCAGAGAACCAGAGATTCCGAAGCCTGTGTCCCCAAAGATTATTTTGACCACCAGTCTCTTTGGTAGACCTCACCTCCGGCCTGCAGAAATCTGTCGCGCAGGAAATGCATATATCAGAGAAAGATTCAAGCCTCAAGCCACTCGTAAGCAAGAAACATTTGCAAATGATAAATGTAGGAATGGAGAGATAAATAACAATGATTAACACTCATTATTTACAAGTAATCTTTGTTCAGCTACAGTACTACCTGGGTAGCAAACACTTGTAGTTACAACAGTGATGAAAATGTAACTTTGCAACCAGTGACCACATTTATGGCCTCCGAAGCTTCTCTACGTTATGTGTTCACCATTAAACACAGTACGTGTTGTCTATTGCCTGACCTGCTTTTTTTCTCTCTACCTCCTTCACAGTGCACAGAAGGATTGCCTAAACAAGCTATCTCTTCCTGAGCTGCTTCTCTCTTCAGTGCAGAGTCACTGAAAAGTGCTAACCACGATTTAACCACTCTTGTGATTTTAATTACTTGATTAGAATCCTGGACCTGCACAGTTGCTGCCTGAAATTGACAAGACTATAATCAATGTCTCTACTCAAGGCTTTTTTTGTTCCCTAAGTGGCTCAGCACTCCTAAGGGTGCTAAGCAAATAGCTGGGAATGTGTATTACACATTGTGTGCCTGCTTACTTTTTACAATCTCTTCCTCTCCAAACATGAATTCTCTAATTCCTTTACTAGTTATCCCAGTACTTGAGTGAGCTTCCAAAATGATAAAAAGGAGCCATAATAAGATTTGCCCTTTTACTTGGCTTCCTTGTGAGTCAAGTTCCAGAAACCGTCCCTGCTATTTGAGATCACCCAACTGTTTGGGGGGTCATATCCTTTTGATGCTGTAAAGTAAAGTAAAACTAATATAAAATTGTAAGCACAGTCACGTAATTTTTCACTTAGCTACCACTTTGTTTAATGATTGAGTTGGTCCCAGTTGCAATAGTTAAACAAGGACTACCTGCTGAAAGGATTAATATTCTAAGTGATCTGCCAGATTAGTGCAACTCTTGAAAGAGAAATGTCTGAGAAAGAGAAAACGATAACCAAGGGAATGTCTTGTGTGGGGAAATACTATCTCTAGAATTCTCTCCACGTAGCAGTCTCAACTGCTGCCATTTTAGTATCAGAGTTCATTTGTACTTATTTGCTTAGACATTTTAAAATTGTCTTCTTTTGAGCATAAAAGAATGATAGTAAGCTATCCCCTCCACGAATTCAGATCAATATTTTTATAAACAGTAATAATATTTATTTTGTATCTACAGGAGACATGGAGAAGGAGAAAGAAAGACTGCAAAACATCTTAGCAACAGGAAAGGACAAAGTAGAGAAGAAATCTCAGAAGAAACCAGTCAAGGTAGAAGAAACAGTACCAGAGGTGGACCGATTTGACGAATGTAAGTGGACCCCCTTAGCTAAAAGCAGTGACCTGATACACTCTGGCACGGTACATACAATACATTAGCCTAAGATAAAAGGTTTGTTGTAGTTCAGGAACTTAGACATTTACACCCACATACACCTCTGGAATAAAAATATAATACAAAGAATTGCAAATAGAAGGACTGTGGCAAAAGAAAGCAAATACCAATAGTGATAGGCATGTTATGTGCAATTCTAAAACAACTGGATCGTCATCTGAATACCATTAGCATTGACAAAATCCCCATCAGTCAATTGCAAAAGGCAGCTTTACTTGTAACAGCTTACATCCTGCAACAATACCTTTAACGCCATCAAAAATTTGCCTATAACAGGTCCTTGGGAAGACTCGATAGGTTGACAAAAATACCTAATAAAATGTAAACATTTGGCTGTATGATGATCCCTAATAGTGTTTAGGATTAATTTATAATGCTAATCCACTTACTGAGTTGGCATCATACATAGAACCAGAAAGCAAAGATGCTATGTTCACACAGTATGCTATCACTAAAAACGAAAGTTAACTGTAACCAAGTTAGATGTTAGATTCATACCAACTAGGATGTGTGAATGTAGCTTCTAAGAATTGACCTGATCTGATTAAAGCATGTTCTATGAATACTGTCTGTTTGTAGCTAGTAGAGATTGGAAACAGCTATTCCTTCCTGCTTGTCTCTTTAGATTCTGAGTACTGTGAAATCAGTGGCTTACATGCTAAGTTGTCTTTGCAAAAGATTGCTCATACTTCCAGGATGAAGCACAGTAACACTACTCGTATCCAGTGCAATACAGCAGGATCATTACTTTGGCATAGTGTTATATACTGCTACCAACCAGGATGACTACCAAACCATTTGATGAAACAGTATTTCAGGTTAACAATACACATAAGAGATTTCTATAGGTCAGTTTCAGGAGAGCACATGCAAGGCAAAGCTAATCAAGAGAAGGATAGTCATGCAATAGACTTTTAAGATGTTCCCCCATAGTAACAGCCACTATGGTTTATAAACCATGATTTATGGCTCAATGTTGGGCAAAACATTTAATTCAATAAACCATAATTCATCACATCATAGCATGCATAGTCAGTCTGTCTATGTTATCAAGAAACAGAGTTAAAGTTAATTATACCTAGCTTAAAACAAAGTCCCTATTGCAAAGAGCCAGTTTGTCTACTGTCCCAAATATTTCTCTTAAATTGTTTGCTTTTGTTCCTCAGAATTAGCATTCAGTGGCATGGATCTTGTGGATGTTCTGGATCAACCAATCTCCCAGACATTATTACTATGTTCTGTGAAAGGCTTCCTTTTTCTATATGGCAACCTTATTAAACCTAGTCATGTGAAAAAGAAAGTTCACTTTCTTTGAGTTCTATGAACATCAGAACATAGTAAAAAAATCAATTGTCCTTAGGTGTTCTTAAAAGTAGGTAAATACAATCACAGATGAACAACACAACATGACATGTTACACCATGTCATCATTTATTTTACAAAAAAGGAAGCCAAAATGGAGAAGCCATTTGTGAAAAACTAAGTACACCTTATGGTTCAACCACCTTTAGCAGCAATAACTTGAAGTAATGGGTTTTTTTTATCAGTCTCTCAGCATCATTGTGGAGAAATTTTGGCCCACTCTTCTTTACAACATTGCTTCAGTTCATTGAGGTTTCTGGGCATTTTGTTTGTGCACAGCTCTCTTGAGGTCCCACCACAGCATTTCAATCTGGTTGAGGGCTGAACTTTGACTGGACCATTGCAACACCTTGATTCTTTTAATTTTTCAGCCCTTCTGTTGTTGATGTGCTGGTGCAGTTAGGATCGTTGTCCTGTTGCATCACTCAATGTTAGCCAAGCTTTAGCTGTTAGACAGATGGCCTTACATTTGGTTCTAGAATACTTTGATACACAGAGAAGTTCATGGCCCACTGAATGACTGCAAGGTGCCTAGGTCATGTGGTTGCAAAACAAACCCAAATGACCACCCCTCCACCACCATGCTTGATGGTTGGCATGAAATGTTTGTACCAATGTGCTGTATTTGGTGATCACCAAACATTGCACTGTGCATTATGGCCAAACACCTTCACTTTGATCTCATCTGTCCAAAGGACAATGTTCTATAGGTGTCAAACTCAATCACATCACAGGCTGGATCGTGACATATCACAATGTTTTTTGTCTTTATGGAGCTGGGGTGGCCTGCGCATGATGTATCCAGCTTGCAGGCCGCCAGTTTGACAGGTCTATTCTAGATGTTTGGTGATTTGTTCAGATGTAACTTTGCAAACCTAAGCCATGCTGTCATGGGATTTTCTTTTTAAGAAAGAAGAGGCTTTCTCCTAGTAACTCTTCCAAAGAAATCATACTTCAGTTTTTTTTCTAATTGTACTGTCATGCACTTCAACATTTAACATGCTGTCTGAGGCCTTGCAGAGTCTGAGATGTAACTCTTGAATTTTTTGCAATTTCTCTGAGCATTGCACGGTCTGACCTTGGGATGAATTTGCTAGGACATCCACTCCTGGGAAAATTGGCAACTGTCTTGAATGTTTTCCACTTGTGAATACTCTTCTCACTAGTAGAATAATGGACTTTAAATTGATGGAAATGGCCTTCTAATCCTTCCTAACTGATGGGCAGCAACAATTACTTCTCTAAGATAATTGTTGATGTCTTTCCTCTTTGGCATTGTATTAACACACACCTCAGTGCTGGAGACCAGCAAACTCCTAAAACTCTGGCTGTTATAGTCATACTTGGCAATGATAAATTGATCAAGGACACTTGATTAGCAGCACCTGGCTGCTACTTAGCATCTTCATATCTATGAAAGCAGTAAGGGTGAACTTAGTTTTTCACACATACCTGCTCCATTTTGGCGTTCTTTTTGTAAAATAAATGATGAAATAGTGTAATATGTCGTGTTGTTGTTGTTCATCTGAAGTTGTATTTATCTACTTTTAAAAACTGCTAAGGACTAAGGATTTTTACTGTCAATACGTAAAACCACAGAACTCAGAGGATGTTCTTTCTTTCTCCACATGACTGTATAACACATTGCATCTATTTTTCCCCAAAGGAAGCAATGGTCATTAACAGGGAATTATACAGGCATACAGGGAATTAATTAACATATGTTCCAATGTTGTTGTTGTTTTCATGTTGCTGTTGTTGTGAGCCTCCCAGAGTTACGGCCCATGAGATGGGCTGCTACAGAAGTCTTTTAAATAAAATAAATGGAAAATTAATGATTCAAACTTTGGAAGAACAACTATGTTCCTGCCCTTTAGTCTTTCATTCCACGTTGCTTCTTTTGTCTTTATGCTCAGTGGTGAATGAAATTAAAGATCGACAAAATTTCCTGTCAGAAATGGAAGCTTTGGGACAGAGCAAAGCATATCAAGGAATTATCCAAACTGAAATATCACAGGTACCTGGCAATTCTGACCTTTATAGGCTTAAATGCAATCTTTTTTCAATATGAAAATTGGATGTGATCATGATTTTTTGAGAAAGCAGGGAAAGATTTAGCAGAGGGGCAGTGTGTATTTAAAGTGAAAAAGAACCTTTAAAAAATGTTATAGAGGAGATGGTAATACATCTTTATCTAGAGTAAGACTTGTAAGAAAATTAAAATTCATTGCATTCTTACTATGTCTCTTTTCTCTGCTGTTTGCAGAAGCTCCGGGAGATGGAGATGATTGACAAACAGAGAACTGCAGAACTGAAAGGGGCAATAGTCAAGTCTTTCAATATAAGCATCAAACATGACAATCCAAGCAGAGTTCAAGTAGAGCAATAGTTCTCCCCACATACACCCGAGGATATAACTCCTTCACCCTTACTTTTTCTGCTGACATAAGCGAATGTGAAGAATATCTTATTAGTACAGTTTTGACCCTCTTGTGGAAGGTATCTGTAGAATATATTTAATCTCCCAGGAATTCTGTATGAATCCTGAAAAGTAAGAACAATCTGTTTCAATATGTAATGGCAGGAAGCCTTTTCAAAAATGTGATCCAGAAACAAAAAGGGTTCAAATGAATCGCTGGGTTTAGAATGAATATTAGCTTGCTTGCCTTGACAAACGAGAGGAAAGGATTTCTACATATTTCATCTCTGGAAAACAGCATCTGTGTTTCTACCATTTATGTGCTGCTGCTTTTTAGAATTAGAACAGTACAACTCTTAAAATAGATCAAAAATATTTTATATATGATTCTGCCATCCACTGGGATGCTGCTTCCAGTCAAAACTGCAGTTTTTCACTCGTCATATAAATAGTTAAGCAAACAGTGGTGACTATTGTATCAGACTATGAGAGAGAGAATCGGAAGATTTTACATGGCACTTATTTTTGATGAATGCTTCTTCAGTAAAATTACAGACCTAGGACCATCTTCATTATGACTAAGTAACTACTCACATGTCTGTCACTTGTTAAAAAAAAGACTTAATACCACAACAATAAATGGGTTGGAGTATGGGATGTTTTTCTCATTGGTGTACTTTTTGCTTTCATCCAGCTCACTTTTGATAGCTGTATATTATTTTACTTGTAAAAAAAATAATCCTGAGAATTTTGTGATTTTCTGCTTTTCATTCTCTATACTGTAATGCTTTGTGTCCACTTCCTGCCAAGACATCTCAAACTGTAGAATCAAACACAACACATACAAAATATAGTGGTTTTATCAGTTTTATTGATTTCATGTGTGCTCATCAGTGGAGATTGCAGTTAACACAGGGTAATTATGTTCACCAGAATCTGATAATGTCTGATGGGAATGTATCTGAGGACATTTTAAAAGATTGACTTGTTTTGCTTTATAAAAGGTGCATTGGACAATCTTGTAGCTGAGAGCAAGAAACAGATGGTGGCTAGTCTACTTGTACAGCAAGGGTGTCAAACTTGCGTTGTCACACTGTTGTCATGTGACGTATTGTGACTTTTTCCTCCTTCGCTGAAATGGGGGTGGGGTGGCCAGCATGTGACGCATCAGGCCCATGGGTCACAAGTTTGACACCCCTGTTGTAGAGGCTGATAGCTGACACCACCAATGAGTTCAGTTCTGCTTTGAAAAGGTCTACACCCTAACTGCTGCTTTCCAGATATGTTGAATTATCCATCATTCCCAAACTAGTATTAACATGACATACTGGCTGACCAGATGGAAATGGTAGCATAACACATCTGGAGGGCTCCAAGTTAGGGAGGGCACTCCAGGCTGAATATCACAGTCAAGGACTGTTTGCATCACATTTGAATAAAGCAGCACAGCAATTTGCTAATAACTCAAACCAACACCTAAAATATTATCAACATTTAACTCAGACCAAACAAATATCTCAATAAATAGTCCCTCAAGTTAGAGAAGCCAGAAGAGAAAAAAGAGACATTCTCCCCTCTGAATTCATACATACACACAAAACTAAAAAAAAAACCTGAAAGTCATATAGAGGGTGGGAGTTTGGCTACAAAAGTTATACAGATCTTTTCCACTTAGAAAAAAAACAACCATGCACATAAACCCTGAGGGGAGGGAGCTAAGAAGAATTACAGTGGTACCTTGTTGATATTGAAGACAGCTTGACATCCTCTTCTGCCTCTAACGTTTGGCAGGCAACGAGTTATTGTCCCAGCCTGCTGTATCCCCTGATATAAATAGCAGCAGCAGAGAAGCAACTAAGAGGGTTAAAAAGATCCAGTTGTTTTCCATTCACACCTGCACAAATCTACCCTCTGACAGCAACTGCAATTTGCTTTACAACAGAGACCAAAGCTGTCTTAGCCTTTCCTCTGTGGTTTGTTAACTGGTTGCCAAGAGAATCCGCATTCACAGCATAATATCTTCTTTGGTGGCAGAGAAATCTTCCAGAAATAGAGCATTGGTTAGATTTTGGGCTGTTTTTACAGACTTTATAATAGACTTTCCTATGGCCAAAATATTTTAAAAACTTAAGCCCACAACAAAAATCTGCCCTGAAAGCTCAATTTTTTTTTGAATGATCAAAGAGGAGAAAAAGAATAAAAAGAATTCAAAAGAGAGAACCAGGGGCTCCCAAACTGCAATGGGGATTCCCTTCCTCCTCCCTCCCCCAAAGAGATTATTAGGCACATGTGACTATCACAGTTAAAGGAGGAGGACAATTAGTGCAACTTTCTCCAAAACACGCATGATTAAAAGTTCTGAACAGTCAAAGATAATAGGTGCACAACTGAGGAAGTCTAAAGCTATTTTATTTGTCCATTCCCATCCCCACCTTGAAAGAGAAAATGGCAAACAGCTTCTTCCTCCATGTCTGTCCCTCTCTGTCATGTGCTCCTAAGACTTGCCACATTTCTCCCTTTTCTAACACCTGTTGATGTGGAAGGTGGTTGGGTTTTTCTGAGATAAAAGCCAGCTTTGGTGTATGGCAAGGCACTACCTCTTTTAAAAAAAAAAAATGGGCAAAAGCAGGAAGCCATCCTACTTGCCAGGCACACCCAGCTAAATGGGGCTGAGCAGTCAAAAAGACTAGCAGCCCTCCTTACTCTTCTAGCTGCCAGCTGCTTTAGCTTTTTTCCTTGGGGGATCTGCTTTTTGAGTCAGGTTTATTTCCAAGTAACTTCAGCACTTTAATTGCTTTGAATTTTCCTTTTTTCTTGCTATCAGCCTCGGAGTCCTTGCGAAATTCTGGAGAGAGAAATGGTTACGATTAGTGGCATGCAATGTAGAGAGGATTACAAGCATGGAAGGCTCCCTTAGAATCAGCCAACTGTCTTTGCTTCAACTGAACAAAACCTCATCAAGCACTGAACTAACCCAAGGTCTTTCCTATAACATGTGGAAAGGCTTTCTTAGACCACAGATGCTTAAGCAATACATCCAGAAAATGCCTCGATGACAGGATTTACAGGAATGTAAATTTTATATTTTACATTTTACATTTGGTGACTAATATTCAAAACTTGTACATGGATATTCTCTAAGAATGTAAATCTATCTGCATGTTTTCTAAAACTTAGATCATCTTGGAATCAAAGCTAGCAAAGTTTACAGAATCTGCAGTTGTGTTCAGATTCTCCCCCCCCCCCCTCCTGTATTGGATTAAGAAAGAAAAGATTTTCAGGTGGCAAATATTAAGACCACAACAGCCACTGAACTTATTCATTACTGAATCTACACCACTCTGGGAACGAAAATATAATCTCAATTTAGAATTATTACACTGTGCTCAGAGTCAGTCCCAGCCATGTTCTCTTGACAATGAACTGTTCTTGTTACAGAACAAGTTTCTAGCTTTTATGACAAATTACAAAAGATCCTGGATTTCCAACATTTTGGGCAGAACGTCTATGCCTTCTATTTGTTTTTGCTCCACAGGTAGCAAAATCAATGTAAAATAACAAAATTAAATGCATGTCCCTGAAAACTGTTCATGATTTGCATTTTTTCCTTTTGAGGTATATGCTTCAAAGGGAAAGAGGATTGCCCTCTTCTCTATTGGCACTGGAGGAGAAAGGCAGATTCACTGGTACAATGCCTCAGTTTACCTCCTCTTTTCACATAATTGTCTTTGATCTCTAAGATAAAAGTGATTTGCTACTCTCCTGTGTTGGCAAGGGGAAAGAAGCTAAACTAACAAAAATTCCCTCTCCCTTGGTTCATGGTAGCAAATGTGCTGCCTCTTTTGGCAAAGATGTTCCCTAACAACAGAGAAGTGTGCCAACACCATATATTGCCAAAGCTAATTTAGGATGGAGAAACATTACTTTGTATTTCCCATTTCTAATTCCTCTCATCTGCAAGGAACAAAAAGTATACTTTACTCCTAAGATGTGTTGTGGAAAAAATGATGTTACCTATTTGGTTTATATTTTATACCTAATTATACAATAGCTTTTGTCAGGATAGAACTGAAGTTGGTATGGGTATAGACATTTAACATATTTTGTACAGAAGACAAACATATTTAATAGTTGAACAACAGTACCAGTGCATAATTCTGCGAACAGCAACTGCATCTGGGAAGACTGGGAAGTCTGAATGACTGGACCTCATTCTTCTTACCTTTTTTTTTAATCATGGCTTCCAACATTTTATCCTCCTCTTCCTCCCTGGCAAAACAAGCAGATCCTGTTTTAGTCAATGTAATCAAAGTGGGACTCATTAAAATAAAAATCACACTCCTAAAGCAGAGAGGAGCTACTATTTGGTAACTAAAGTCTGTGTTTAATATTTTTCAAGTGGATGAAGGTCCAAATAGGGAAAATGCATCATATGTATGCTGTTACCTGGATTTTCAATTTTTAAAAAAATAGTTTTTAATTCTATTAAATCTATTTTGGGGGAATTCATTACATTTTGTGAATGCATCCTTTCCTGAAAAGATAGCTAATGGTGGCAGGATATTCTTGAAGCTGCATATTGCCCACCCCTCTCCTATATACTAACGTACTATCCTTTTGCCCAAGTTGCTAGTACCACTTGGCTTAGTTTATCAAATAGTTAATGGTAAGAATCACACATGCAATTATGCTTTGCAGTGCTACAATCAACATTTCCCAGGCCAATTGTTTTCAATTAACCAAAAATACAGCCATTTGCTTTTCCTTTCACTACCTTTGCCGATCCTCATCCAGACTGTTGACAATGGCATTTCGTTGTTCAATAATGGTTACAAGCTCTTCCATCAATGCCTTCTCTCTGATTCGGTCATCATCTGTCCAGTCTTTATCTAGCACCCAACAGAAAGAAAGAGAGGAAACAAATTCTATAATAAAAATAACTTATGCTCTATGAAATGTTACATGAGAAGTGCTTTTGACCCCCATTATGCATCTTCTTAACTACATATTATAAAGCTCTGAGAATATAAAAAAGATTGGGCAAAGTTTGCTTTTCTATCTTGCTTGAATAGTGGCATCTTCAGTAACACAGCACCAGGATTCTGTGGAAAGTCACTGCCATCAGAACAAACTATAGTAGATTAAAACTAGGCAATTTCCTCTATTTTATGTGCCTTTGAGTTTCTTGCTTGAAAATGAACGAGAGCTCACCAAAATATATATTAAAAGGTGGGAGAATAATAATAATCCCAAAACATCTGGACCACCACTTGAACACTATTTGGTATCGACAAAATCACCACCAGTCAATTGCAAATGGCAGATTTACTTGGAACAGCTTGCATCCTGTGACGATACCTTTAACACCATCAAACAACATCTGTCTATCCCAGGTCCTTGGGAAAGATCTGATAGGTGTATAAAAACGCCAAATCCAATCTATAAACATCTGGCTGACTATGCAACCATAATTATTATTCTCATTTATATTAAAAGATCAACTGTGGGTTCAATACACATTTGAATCCAGTCATGAATCAGTAAATTCTGATATCT
This sequence comes from Oxyrhabdium leporinum, assembly GCA_032468155.1. Taxonomy (NCBI): domain Eukaryota; kingdom Metazoa; phylum Chordata; class Lepidosauria; order Squamata; family Cyclocoridae; genus Oxyrhabdium; species Oxyrhabdium leporinum. The sequence continues at coordinate 78,041 of JANHFL010002901.1, read as the reverse complement.
TTCAACAGGTCATTATGCGTTCAGCCTATTTTGGGAGTTTCTTTTTTGTTGGATTCTTGCTATTAGGGCAGAAATAGCGTGCCTGCAGAAAAGCTCTTGGTTAGAAACAGAGACTCTCCTTTTACAGAACAGTACTCCCTGCTGGCAGCCAAGATATGGTGAAACAAATAAAAAACATAAAAAAGCAATAATCACAGCTCAGTCTTCCACCATGTAATTCCTCCCAGATGTATCAAACTGTAATTCTCACAATTTCCCTCCAGCACAGCCCATGCATGACCGATACTGGATTAGGGAAGAATCAAATCCAGTGAGAGAACAGATGCTTACGATTTAAATAATTTCCTAATGCTACAACATATTTCACTTAAGATCATTTAAAAAAAAAAAGCAAACAGCAGGCTAACACCCTTTAAGACTTGCCAGGTTTATTAAGAAGACATCGCAGTTCATACTCCACATCAGCTTGACGCTGCTCCAAGTTCTGCTGCTTAAAACTCGAAAGAAGAAACAGAGCATGTATTATTGCTTTAAATTATTGTAAAAACGGATACACCATCTTTAAGGACCAACACAGTTGTCTCAAATCTTCAGTAAAAAAAATGCTTTATTCTCCAGCATTTTTGCACAATTTCTGCTATGCAAAAAAGACACTGCTTATGGCTGCCCCCATATTTGCATTTCTGTTGTCATTGCTGAATTTGTGTGCTATTGAAATACTGAATAAAATCCAGGTAGAGCACTTTTCCAAAGGTCAAAAGAACTACTTTGAATGCTTTACACTCATATCTCTGGGCTTCCTACAAATAATCAGCTGACCATTTTGAAACAATATTGAATTAAATAGGTAAGCATTCACTTGTATGGAATATCCTTCAGGACTGTCCACAGGAGGGAAAGCCAGCTCAATGTCCAATGCCACAAGAGTTTGGCAGGAAAGTTGCTTAACAATAAAGAGTGCTTCTGTCATGGACGTAGAAAGTATCAGACGTTGGTAGCTGCCAGATGTGATGAGCTAAATAGCATCAAATTCTCCAGTTCTACCTTTTCAGTTTGGAAGATCTTGACAAGAAATTGTTCCTGAATCATCTAGAGTCTGCTATGTTACTTCTATTTCTGTAGTATATTTGAGGGTGACTTTATTTCTGATTATATTGCTCCAAGATTCTTCCATAATTTTCCAGGGCTGTCAGTGGAATATAAGTGAATGAAAAAAAATGCTAGCCATTTTGCTTTCATTCTGTGCCCCACATGCAGGAAACTACTCAACTAATAAACTGCTTCTCACTGTAGGCATTTTAGGAAGAGAGCCACATTAATTTATAGTGGCAAAAAATCTGAAGGAGTCTAATGGCACTTTTTCTGACAAATAAATTTTATTAATTCATAAATTTTCATGAGTGCAGCTCACATAAGGATGTGCATAAATGAAGTGAGCTGCAGCGTATGGAAACCTAATGACTTAATAAAATTTATTAAAAATAATTAAGTGCTATCAGGAAAAGTGCTATCAGATTCCTTTGGATTGCTACCCAACAAATATAACTCATAGCATATTTATTCAAAAGTAAGTCTCACTGAACTCAATACATTAGTAAGCATGTTTGGGATTGCAGCTTATATTGTACTCACATATAGATAAGTTCAGACTCCCGACGCACTAGCATATGCTTCTCATGAATCAGCTTAAACCAATCCACCAGCAAACCATCTTCAGGGACATCTGCCAATTGGAGACAGGACAAGATGAAGTCAGAAAAACACAATTCCTTTCCTTGTCCAGCCTTCGGAGTAACATCAGCTATCCTACCATTCTCTGTGCTCCGGAGTTTCCTTTCCAGTTCAACTCCTCGGTGTTCTAACTCATCCAGCTGCTGCTCAATGCTGTCCATCTCACCATAAATATTCTCCACTGGGACATATTGATCTGACTGAACCTTTAAAAAAATAGGGAACTATATGTTTTATTCCAAACAAGATTTGTATGAAGTATCAGCTATTTCCAGAGTAGGCAGAGAGAAATGCAGTTACTGACAATGAGACAGAAGCAGGAAAAGAATTTGGGAGAAGATACAACATGCCAAATTCCTTCTGACTTCTTGCCTGAAACAGGCATTCACTGCCTAGCTCCTTCACACCTTCACATGAAACGCAGGCAAGGAGTGGTTTATTGTCTTTTATTTAACTGAACATTCAAGCCTAAGGAAGCAAATTCATGCTTAACGATCAGGAATCAAACTTTTTCCCCCATTCAATTGTGTCTACTTCTCAGAGATTGCCTGGAAAAGTCCCTGAAGTTTTCCTGACAAAATTTTTCAGAAGTGGTTTGCCATTACCTCCTTCCTAGGGCTGATACAAAGTGACTGGCCCAAGGTCACCTTAGCTGCCTTTGTGTCTAAGGCAGAACTAGAATTCAGTTTCCCAGTTTCTAGCCTGATGCCTTAATCACTCCACCAAATTCACTGTCAATTTATGTCATTCCTTATGTTGTTTTATATAAAAGTTTAGGCATCTCTAGTCGAATTGTACATTTCAGTGAGTTAGAAGTTGGCATAGTCCATACATGATACAAAGCTAAAATACATCTTTCTGCAAATCTGAATACATGTCTATTATCTATGTATAGCTATTTACAAATTTAAAATAAATAAAGAATGAATATTGCATGCACAAAGTTTGGGAACAGACTTTTAGTCACCACTTTGTAACATAGCTTTGGAAGAATTGAAAACTTCCAAGTGTTTCCTGTAGTTAAATAAGTATCTTTTCATTTTTGTTCTTGGAATTTTTTTCCATCTTCCTGGTGGAGCTCTTCTAGCTTAAACATTCTTTTAGGAAGTTTGAGATCGCCACATAGAATCTCAATAATATTCAAGTCTGGGGACCGTGAAGACACTGAAATATACCATTTGACCAAGTGTGCCTAAATTTATGCACACACTGTATTTTTGACTATGGCAAAAAAATGTATGGAAATCATTACAAAAAGAGATGGTGAGTTTTACTGCAGTGCAGTGTTCAGAAAAAGCCACTATACAATTACATACCGTGTTTCTCAGAAAATAAGACCGAGTCTTATTTTCTTTTAGACTTGAAAATAAGTACTTGGGCTTATTT
>JANHFL010002901.1:56151-66602 GCA_032468155.1 Oxyrhabdium leporinum | reverse complement strand
CCTCCCTCCCCTCTATTTTCAGGACTGATCCTTTGTCCTTTGCTGAAAAAGTTTTCCCAAATTAGAAGCATTCTGCACAAAACAAAACTGTCTGCATATTTCTGTTTAATAAAAATGCTTGTTTACATCCATTTTAAAATTCCTTTCGCTTTAGGCATAAACCTGCCACTAAAATTCTTTAACTAGAGCTTAACAATACAGTTCATGGTAATTTCTTAAAGCAATGTCACACATATTCTGCATTCGCATTTGCAAAAAAAGGAATAAATGCCAGATGTTAATTAATACGTTTGTTTTACTTTGCTTCTACCTTAGTAACCTGGTCTTAAGAGTTCCAATTATTTTCTTTCACTCTCTTTGTTTCTCTCCAAGGTCTGGGTCATAAACTATAAAGATAATGAGTCAGAATTTCAAGGATGAGGGAATAAAACCTTGAAGCAATAAAATAGCATTAAATGTTTTCGACTTAACTTTGAGTGAGCTGGCTATACCCAGTTTTCTACATTGATAGGAATCAAGCTGTATTTGCCATCTTACCTCGAGGATTTTGAAAATTACAAAATAAATATGAGCATAAAGTTGTCTGGAAGCTGAGTTCAAGTCTTATTGAATCTATGGACACATCTGTATTATTTCTGCAGATGTTTGCCACTTGCCTTGTGGGATGGTTTTTGATTTCTCACTTTAACCTTGGATTTCCCATCATCAAGCATCAGGGCTACAATTTAAACTAACATATCAAAACAGCAGCATTATTACAAGTCAGAAGATAATATTGGAACAATAATGCCAATTATCATAAAGAACAGAAGGAATCCTTTCCTCCTTAATAATTTGGCTCACCCAAATAGTCACCTGACAGTTGAGCTTTTTCTTGCCTCAGTGTCATCCTCTGCACCTAAAGGACATATTCTACTACTTGCCATGAAGAAGTGAAGTCATGTGTAAGCAGGTTGAAAGAGTTGATCAATCAGTCTCCCACCATGCAACACAGTTTTCCTGATATTTTCCGGATGTGCTGTATTTGACTCCTATAATCTCAGATACATGGACCACTAGGAGACAGAATAACAGATGAACAGAATAACAGAGTTGGAAGGGACCTTGGAAGTTTTCTAGTCCAACCTCTTCCTCAAGCAGGAAACCTTATACAATTAGAGACAAGTGACTGTCCAGTCTCTTCTTAAAAACCTCCAGGCACAACATAACCAGTTTTGTCCTCTTTGGGATTCCTCAGATGTGGGTAACCAGATGCTGTTCTTTGGGGTTCAAGCCCTTTTCTGATAATTGAACTTATTCACCTTTGTATTTTAAATTACTATTTATGCTGCAGTAGCTTTATGAATTATGAAGGTTGTGTTGTCCGGTAATTATAGGAAGGGATATATGGAAGCTCTCAGAATGATATATGCAGTCCACCTTTCCTTAAACTCTCAGAGCAGAGAGACAGATATAGGGAATGAAATCACATCTGTATTTTTGCTTTGAGAACATAAGGGGAAGGGTTGTATATACTATTCTGAGAGCTGTAATTCCAAGAAACCTTTTTGATATAAATAAGAATAGAATTAGATTGAAAAAGATCTGCAACATTGGCTTTCAAATTTGTGTAATGAATCTATGGCAGACAGCATTTTAACTTAGACCATCACACTAGTTAATGCTTTCTGTCAGGAAGATAAGTTCTCATTTTTAAGATCATTTTTCTAATGTTCAACATGAATTAAACTTCAACCAACTCAAAATGAAGCTGCTGTGAATTTTGGGCTCTTCTGACTCCAGGACTGGAGACATTCCATCCCTGGCTCTTGGGGGTAGAGGGTGGCAAGTGCACAATTTTGGAGTTCTGCTGGTTGCTGTGGCCAGGAGAGCTTTGCCTTATGTGCTACTTATACCTGTTCTGAGATCAAGAAGCTCTGCCACTCATAGGTTGGTCACCATCAACTGATTGGAATATTACAACATGCTGTACAGTACAGGGACCCGTCCTTAGAGGCCATTAGAAATTACAATTGGGCCAAGATGAAGTGATGTGGGTAGTTATGACTGCACCTTGGCATGTCTGTGTAACATCACTCCTCTACAAAGCTACATTGGCTCCCAATAGATTTCCTGGTACAATTCAACAAGCTGGTTATTACCTATAGGACCCTATATGTCACAGTATCAGGTTCTTTGTAGGACCACTCTGTCCAAATGTATCTTCCTGTTTTACTTATTCTAATGGAGAGCATCTGATGGGATCTAGGGGATATCTCTTCTCCACTGTGATATTTGTTCTCTGGAATGATCTCCCCTGCCTTACAACGTATGTTTGACTCTCATCCTGCTGGCCTTTAGAAAGGAATTAAAAATTCCACTTTTTTGTCAGGTATTGAGGCTAGAATAGTGGGAGTCCCTGCATGAAGAAGGATAATAATAGCAAATTCCTGATCACCTGTTTTGTATATTTTAGTGGAAGTGATCCATTTTAATTTATTTGGGGTTTTTTTGTAAGCTATCCAGAGTTGCGGTGTGCAATTTCAGCAGCCATATACATTTAATAAAGAAATAAAAACCTAAATTTTATTTGGGGGATGAATAAAATAAGGGGAGGGGGAGTGTCTTTTAAATGGCAGTTTGATTCTATAAAGCTGTTGGAAAGGCTTTGTACCCTAAGTGTGATGTAAATAATTATTCACTTTTTTTTTTGAAAACTTTTTCAAAGTGAAAAAAAATAAAGTTTACATATGCTTTCATTTTCAACTGGTTTGTTTTGCTTACCAGCAAGCAGAGAATGCCCGGAACCCATTAACTTCTATCTTTCAATGCCTCTTATACCACCAAATTCAACATTATCTATAATATATATGTATGTGGAAGAAACGTTTATCATCTCTTTGCATCATTACTTGTAGAGATTGTGAGTGCAGTGCTAGCAATAACCACTGGCTTGCATGATTAGAAATTTCTGGAGGACCAGATTTAAAAGCTGCAGAGGGCTTTCTGGAAGGCTCTGGCAGCGAAACGAAGGCCAGGGGTGCTGTGCGCATCCATCCGGAGCTCATTTCACAGGTGCAGAGGGCTTTCTGGAAGACTCTGACAGTGAAATGGAGGCCGAGGGTGAGGTGTGCGAGCTGAAGTTTCGGAATGGAGGCTTTTTGACAAACAGGAGGAAAATGGGGAGGGGGGATTTTCCTGTCATCTATTCCTCAGCACGGACTGAGAGAAGGATGGCAGGCAGGAAAATCCCTCCTCCCCATTTTCCTCCCGTTCACCAAAAAGCCTCCATTCCGAAACTTCAGCGTTCGGAATGGAGGCTATTTGGTGAACACTGCCCCAAGGGGCCAGCGGGCTGCAGCTGAAGCCAGATAGTTGCCCCCCTCCCTGTGCCCACGCTACTACTCATGCTGGTCACGCCCATCCCCACCGGGCTTATTTGCGGGGTAGGGGTAATATTAGGCCCACCCCCAAAAACGTAGGGTTGGGCTTATTATTGGGGTGGGTCGTGTTTTCTGAGAAACATGGTATGTATTTCATATATCAAGTTTTCATAGTCATCCTCAGGTTTTCCATCAGGACTTCAGACTACAAAGAAGTATTAAAATAAATATTATTAAATGATGGGTTTAAAGTTTAAAGGACAGGTTTCCCTAATCTGTCTCTTCCAAATGTGTGACATTACAATTCCTATAATCCCAAATCAGAATGACCATACTGAGATTTGTTGCCCCAAACATGTGGAAGGCTGGAGCAAGCAATACAAAATTGAATGAACACTTATCTTCTCTAGCATATTTTTTTTTAGAAAACTAAGTAGTAAGATTCCTTTGTGAAAAAAAATCCATGAATATATATATATATATATATACACATCAGTATTCCTTGCTTCTATAAAAGATGCATTTTTCTTACTTTGACATGGCCTCAACATACAGGATTACAAGGAGTCCAGATAAAAGGCTTAAATTACTGTCCATGTTTCCTTACCATTGACCAAATCAGATGGTGGCTCACTGGAACTCTCATTTTGCATGTTGGCTCTGGGCCTTGGGACAGGACATAAGCTCAGTGGCGACAGACTGACTGGGTCTGTGCTCCTCCGAGGGGCAGGGGTAGGTCGAGGCTCTTTGAGATGCCCATGTTGCAGGCTAACCTTTTCTTGGATAAGTGTTGGTGGCTTGGTTGGTACAGGAGGCTTGGGAGGCATCTGTAAGCAAGAGCCAGAATTGGAAGTGGAAGTGGGCACTTCATTCTTTGGCCGGGTACAAGGTATCTCAAGCTCTGTGCTTACTTCACCAACAGTTCTTTCCCCCGTTTTGCCCATCTCTTCCATGGCTGATGAGTGACTTTCTGATATGCCATTCTTTTCTTCCATCTCATTATTCACTGTCCCAGCTTCTGTACTTTTCTTTCCAAGCAGGGATTCTGGAGTTAGCTGGTGCTCAGTCCTCCCACTCAGTTTGCTCAGCTTACCACGATGCTGGGTACACACAAATGTGCCCAATTCAGGTCCAGGTTTGTAAGATCCAGGAATGAGTGTGCTGGAGCATTCCTTACATCTGTCAGAGATTGGGAAAAATCACTTAGCGTTTTTATCAGTTCCCATCATCTCCACTTTTAAGCAACAAGAGCAGGTGGGTGGTAAAAGTTTTGCAATACACACCAATACAGGTAGCACAGGCAAAGGCAGCATTTTGCTGCTTCCCTCTCCCAACTAAGTTTCATTTTTGTCTATGACTTTATCCCACTGAAATCTGTAAAAGAAAAAATATATATGCCTAATTCCTAGGCTATTGTAAATTCAGGTCCCATCCTGGAGGATTACAACATTTTGAATATGGCAGATCCAAAACTGCCACCACCAACAATGTCCACATGAAGACCAAATATCAAGAATGACAATATTTCTGTTATGTGGCTATATTGTAAGCCTCCATCTCACCTTCCCTGGAGAGTTTCTCTTTATTGAGCTAGCACATCCCATCCTAATTTCCTTTATCTGACCTTACTGCTTGTAGAAATTAAAATCCACAATTATTCTCCAACATGAATGACATGGAAAACTGTTTTTTAAAACTGGATTTATTATATTGCATTTATGTTTTATCTTTTCTCCGAGAGCTCAATATTATGTTAAGAGAGTAAAATGGGATGTTTCCCTTAATTTTATGCCCACAACAACAATCTGTGATGTGAAGCTGTGACAGCTCCACAATAAATAGTAAACTCTCTGGTCTAAGTTCAACTCCTGAACCACTGTGCCTGAGGGGTTTAGGTTTTGGGTTTGCAACTCAACAAGACAGTCTCATAGAGCTGGAAATGACACTACTGAAACTCACAGTACTGTACTTTATATTCCCGTATTAGACAGTCCAGAAAGACCAAAATAGGATTTCTCTTTATTTCTTTCAAAGGTACAAATTATGGGATCCACTTGAGCCTAGAAACTGGAGGTGACCTTATTTTTTTTTCTGTTTTAAAAACAAATAACATGGTAACATAGTAAATTGCAAGGACATCATGGGATTGAAAGGATTGAAAAAGAAAGAGATGTTCTAAGTTACCCTGGCACAACTACAGACTTTTTCTACAGGACTACAGATGAGAGACCCGTTTTCAGTGGACTTGGATAGGAAAAGCTCACCTGAAACACTGACGGTGGTAAAGTTTTCCCTCAGCCAAATAGCGCTGAACCAGATGAACGTGTTGCTGGCAAGCTGCACAAAGGCTGCTAAGGGAAGTATGTGAAGAATCCTCTGCCAGGCTTTCAATAACACTGTCCTGAGACAACAAGAATTGAGATGAGAATGTCTCCATGAACTGTGATTTTTGCAGACTTGAGACCGAAAGATGGCTTTTTGGTTAAGGCACAAAAAACATTTAGAATAATCTTTTTTTAACCCTTCTCTCAAAGTTGCTAGGTTGATGAAGGCACGGGAGGAGGTTTTTTTACACTGCCTCAAAATGACACTTATAGAATGCAGACCACAGTTGTTTTGATATGAGATGGGCAGCAACTAAATGTAATAAATCAATAAAATAGATAAAGAAAATACTTATAAAGTGACTTGATGCCATCTGACAACCATGACCCACATCTTTAAGAAAACTCTCAAAACTTATTTATTCATCCAAAAGTGACTATTCTGTTCAGAGATGCAATTGTAGCTGGCCTTTTAGTATTTTGGAATGGATGTTTTACTTTTCATCATTTTAACATTGAGAGCTGGTAAATAGTAATGTTGGTCTGATTTATGCTTTGTTTCTTTGTGTGTGCATTAGTCATCCTGGAACACGTTTTACCCTAAAAACATTATTTTACATTTTTAAAAGAAAGCAATATAATTAGGGATATCTTTTCCCCCCCTTCCATCCAATCACATCCAAGTCTCAGAGAAGTCCCTGTGGTTTTCTTGGCAGAACTGGTTTGCCATTGCCTCCTTCCTAGGGACGAGAGAACATAACTGGCATAAGATGATCCAGGTGGCTTTGTCTCTAAGGGAAGGGATTAGAAGTTAGTCTCCCAGTTTCTAGACTGATGCCTTAACCATTACACCAAACTGGCTTTATATCCAAACGTTATATCCTACTTTTGGATCCTGTATGCAACATAATATCTGCTTCTTTACATACAATTTTCTTCACAACCATAAAGCCCGTAAGCATATTTCTAATTCATATTTCACTATATTTCTTTAATAAAACCACATGCTTTTCTGGACAGCAAACTATGGAGATGAAGCAATCAAACTAGTAATGTAAACAATTAAAAGGGCTTATTCTTTACAGGCATCAAAGGCTTGTTTTTCTTTGGCTTGGTTCTATGAAACTATTAATACTAAAAGTTTCAGACAAAGATTTATTGAAGGGGAGAAAAGCATTAGCTTTGGTAGGTATGGCTTCCTGGAGGTAGCTAAATCAATTAAGAGTCTTACTATTCTGCAACTCTGAGGCAATCTTGGATGCAGCTTTTCCTCATGTAACTGATGTGTGGTTTGAAATGTACAAACCAAGTTCAACATGGCTACTATTTCTCTCTGGCAAACATTTTTACCCCAATCCCCCCCCAAAAAAGGAATATTTATCAGTGTTTAATACCTATTTTAATGTAAAATAAATTAAATGGGATTACTGATTTTGCAAATGCATTAATACTGAGGTGTGCTAAGTGGCAATTACTGCAACTCAAGTACTATGGGGCCCTTCGCAACCTGTATTTGTATAATCCCAGACAGACAACATAAGCATTTATCAAGTTTGTACTGGTGTATCATACATGGCATGATGAAGGAGGAATGTAAGCATAATCATATAACCCACAAAAAGACGTTAAATGATCAACAAAACCCTCAATAGTAAAGAAGACAGACGAGGATGAGTTGTCAAATCAGGCACTACAACTATGCAACAAAATTTCATTTTAATGTATGCTGATTCGTGTACATTCAAAGTGACAATAAAGTTATTCTAAGTCTAAAAATTGGCATTTCTTAAAGAATACTGACTCAGAAGCAAGTGCTTAAAATAGACTGGAGATACAAAGAGAGTTTCTAGTTTGATCAAACTGAATACCTGGAATGCAGATGTCGTTTCAAGTACAGGCGAAGGTTTGTGAGCTGGCAGAGTCAGTGAGGAGGCAACAGCTGGGTGTTTCATAGTCATGCCAACTCTGGCTGCAAAAATAAAGAGAAAAAGGAAATTAAGGCAATAGATAAGTCAGAAAAAAATAAGGTATGGAGCAACTTTTCTCTAGACAGTTAGGCTAATTCCTGGTATCTTTATATTAGATTGGGGAAGTTGCCTTATATAGTTACAAATTATTTTGCCAGAGGCAAGCAATCCATGTCTTTTGAGGATCCAGAAGTATACATCTTTTTTTCTAAATTCTTACTTGCACTTAGTTCTCTCCTACAATGCTTTATTTTTCTGTGCATTGAAAAAAATGAAGAAAATTCTGCTTCTCCTGTAAAAGATCTTGGGTAAAGGAGAGAGCCAGGGTGAAATAAGGAAATAGTCAGAGCACACCTGAGTTGCATTACAGGTTCAAGACCAATATTCCACCCACAACCTTAGGACCAAACTCCAAAGCAAAGGGGTGACAGAGTCTTTTTATATTTCATTATTATTTCAGATATATTTGGAAGGAAGACCACAGCCAGCCCTAACATCAAGCAAGGTCATCAAGGGATAGCTAAGTTTTTTTAACATATTGCTTATCCTTTTTTACTGCCATACGTAAGAAGTGGCAGCATGTTTTGGATGTGAGGTTCAGTTGGTTATGGTGTTAGTACACACACTCCACAGAAACACCAAACTCAGAGCTTTTTAAAATTTCATCCTGCTTACTATGGGATGTTTACCATTGGCAGATAACATTATGGATTCCTGGAGAGTCCACAGCCTCTAGCAAGGATTATGAAACTAGTTCTGCCACATCAAAGGAAATGAAGGAAGCTCTTCCTCCTCAATATATAATTATCTCTGGTATAAATGACCTCTGGAAGCTCTCACCTTGGGTAGGGTTGTTAAAATGGTTGTAATACTGGGACACATATGTCATGATGCTGAGGCAGTCAGGAACTCTCATGGAGACCATATCATTGGGATCCAACAAGGCAGGGATCCCCAGTTCTTGTTCAGCCACTTCAAATGCCTGTCAAAGCAACCAGGAGAGAACAGTTAGTTGATGGAAACTGACACAGAGGCAGACTCTAGTGCAGGGAACTCCAAACTTGGCAATTTTAAGACATGTGGACTCCCAGAATTCCTCAGCCAGTTGATCCCTACTCTAGGGGAACAACATGAAGTGAAAACAAAGGAAGAGAAAAATGTCAAGACAGACATTTGACCAAAAAAATATGATTATTTATATTTAATTGAATTAATTTTCACTACACTTAAATTAAATCAAACCAAACTTAATTTTGTCCATCACATTAGGGACATTATTCATAGGTAAAATAAGACTCACAAGCCTGTAAATCATCACTGATTTATCATCTTAAAAATCACTTCAGTATAAGAGAGGAGCTTCCACTTCGCCTGTTAGTAAGCAAGGAGCAGACCATGCTATTCCAGAATACTCAAAATGGCATATTATGAAATCAAACCTTCCATGTTAGGATCATAATTTTGTGCAATATTGAGAATGGTCTATGTTTGAGAGTGGAATGGTCTGCATAATCCTACCATTTTATACCATCTTATACAATCTTTTGAGTCCCTTCATATCAGATAATTGTTCATGTATAGTATTTCTGTTTCCACATGTTTGGCTGTAGTCAGAGTGAAACAAACTGACCCATAATTAAAAAGACAATAATGATGTAATAGTTGGTGTATCATGCTATGATTAAGACAATTCAGCTTCAAATTCCTATTAAGCTACAAAGCTAATCACATGCCCTGGGGCAAATCATCAGCTTTCAGCCTGACTTATTTTGGCATAAATAAAATGGAGACAGCAGAATACAAGCATTGCCTTGATGGAACACAAAAGCAATAAATGAAAAGGTAATAAACATAAAACAAACAAACATATAAAAAGTGATAGAAGGCAGCATGTTCTATTTTTGACATGTAATTCCTGTGGCAGGCCCCTTTGCCTCCTTTGAGTTGTTATACACACCACAATCTCCCTTTCCTTTCCAGCACTAAAATTCCTGCCCAATCCCCCTCCAAATGTTGAGCGCACAAAAAATGTTTTTAGAAAATATTATACAACTAAATATGTTTTAATTAAAAAGAAGTTATGGTGATGCCAGCCTAATGGGCAAATGGAATTACCAAGGCAAAGTATTTCCAGTCATAAGCAATTACCAGGGACAATGAGTGAAGCAGAAATAAAAGAGATTAATGATGATGCAGATTTGCTTCTTATATTACATTAGATGGAAGGTTGGACTGTTGACCAATTCTCAGCTGAACCAAAGTCTAACTGGATGAATCAATCATTGGTGTTCCTTAATCTAAGAATGGGGGCCATGGGGGCTTACGTGGTAAGACGCTGGGCCTGCACATTGCTGAGGTTGACAGCTCAGCAGCTCGATTTCTATGAGCAAATAAACCACGGAGGGACAAGAAAGGAGCCTCTCCTGACTGCCTACCGGCATTCAGGCATCCCGCGGGTAAAGATAACACCACCCCAAAAAATTCCTTTCAGAGGCAGCCAGCCACCTCAGTGATCCCTGGCTAACACATACGCTAAAAAAATAAAAAAATCTAAGAATCCCAAAGTTTAGCTTCTTTTACGCAAAAGTCATAATGGAAAGTATTTGTAATTTATAATTACAGATATTTTTAACCTTTTTCTAAAGCAAAGCATACAGCATATTAAGAATAATATAGTGGAATAATAGTGTATTTATAATTATTAAGAATAATAATAGTGGAAGCCTAGGTGGCGCAGTGGCTAGAGTGTTGAACTGCAGGCCACTTCTGCTGATTCAATCTAGCGGTTCAAATCCCAC